>ML819536.1:128652-139390 GCA_009831015.1 Picea engelmannii
ACATTATTGTGTGTGTGTGTGTGAGGTCTTATTTCTAAGTATGCAATTAGTAATATTTAATGTAAATGAAGATTTGAGGAGATCTCCCATTAACACGCATTAAACCAATATTTCTGGAAGGTTATATTATCCCTTCCGAGTGTTAATTTCAAACATTATGGAATGTCATTCGCGCCTCGTCGGGTTGGCCCGTTCACGAAATATTCAATCCTTAATTTTGAAAACGAGTCCGACCGACCATTTCCCTATTCCATACTTAGCCACTTTCCCGGAATTCCGCAAATATACAAATCAACCGCTGAAACCCCATCATGCCTTCTTTCGTTTTATGTGTTTTGTAGTCAAAAATTCTGAGACATACAATTTGACCGTCGGACACTCACCTCCCCTGAGTATCCCTTGTAACCCTATTTTGAATCCCTTCCAACCGCTTTTCATACTTGGCCATTCCTTACTTTCTCTTCCCCATCTCCGTCACCTTCTCACTTGTTTATAATAAAAAATTGTTTATAAAAACATATATATATAATGTCTTATTTCTAAATATGCAATTAGTAAGCTTTAATGCTAACATCTCATCATGCAGGAACCGTATAGATTGTCATTGATGAGCGAAAGGCTCGAGGATATCTCCCATTAATATGCATTAAACCAACATTTGCGGAGGGTTATATTATCCCTTCCGAGTGTTAATTTCAAACATCATGGAATGTCATTCGCACGTCGTCGGGTTGGCGCGTTCATGAAACCTCCAATCCTTAATTTCTCTTCATCATACCTACCACCTTCACACTTCTAAGTATGCAATAAGTAAGCTTTATTGCTAACATCTCATCATGCAGCACCCATAGAGATTGCCATTAATGAGTGAAAGGCTTGAGGAGATTTCCCATTCACATGCATTGAACCAACATTTGCGTAGGGTTATATTATCCTCTCCAACTGTTCATTTCAAGCATCGTCTGGAGAAAAGGGACATTCTCATAAACTTATGGCACCAACTCGACAATAGTTATGTGGTTATACAGTGAACATCTTCGGGCGCGAGGACCAGAACTTCTAGTGGTCCAAGGCATATTCTTACTACTCATCCCCTTCTGCCCAAAACGAAATAATTTGGACCTCTGGGATTGCTCGTGTAGGCTATGTCCCTAAAGTTTTTGATTGTAAGGAGATGGTCTCTTGGTGTGCCAATAAATATATTTTAGGCCAAAGAATTATTCCACTGCGGGGCCACTTTTATGTTTCTTTGTCACCTCGGGTCTTCCACCAAATGTTAATATTGTAAGAGCCAACATTGACGTTCAGAGGAGAAGACTGCAAGAAGTTCCTAAGAAAGAATAATAATGGGTTGGACCTCTTTCCCGAGTTCTTGGAAGACCCAATGGAAGTTCCTGAAGATATCACAAACTTGCAGGTTAGTTCATTTAGAAATCCATTACGAGAAATTTCCTGGTTGTTTACAAGAATAACAGGACAGGCATCCACAACAACTATTTCCCGCATGGTTCTTTATATTTTGTATTTCACATTCAAGGAACAAGCCATTTTTTATTGGGGGAAGCTAATTTCCCATGAAATTTGTTCCCAATTGTCAAGCTTAAAAAATGAGAATAAATTGTATATGTCACCATACTTGGCTTTCGCGATAGCGCCTTGCTGTCAGTTTCCAAAACTGTCTCTGTCCAAGAAGGTAAACTGGGAATTTGAACCAGTAACCTTCTGGTACCAGGCCTTGTGGAAGCACAAGGCCTCCCACTGTTTTTATGATCTTTTTAATGGATTTGTCTCTGTTTTCAAAGTTTTATTATTAGGAGAAGATGCTCCTCACATATCTGACTAGACAACCAAGATTTTGGACAGGAAGGGAGCACTTGAAAAAACGGACAATTACAGTGTGATAAGGATTTTTGTCTCCAAGAAAAAACCTGCTCTCCTTCCATGTCACATTATGGATAGAATGTTTTTTACAGAAATAGCAAGGCAATACAACTATTGGTTGCATCTATTCCATGAGAAGAGAAAAAAAAGTTCATTCCTCTGCCTTGGAAAGTCGGGGACTTCATGTTGAGGAACGTCAACAAAATTGACGAATTCGCAGCCCATTTCAACAACTTGAACCTAAGATATGCTGAAAGGCTAAGAGGGTTCGACCCTAATCGAATTTTTTTAGAACATTTACTTACAGTTGGTCTCGGCGATTCTTTTTTCCAGAGACACCTAAGCAAAAACAAAGACACTGATGACAACACTTCTTCTTCTGATGTTGACGACCTAGACACATTCCAAAGCACCACTAAATTGAACAAGCAACAAGGAAAAGGACCCGGTGAGAAGAGTGTTCAATCGTTGGATAGCACTCCCAAAAGTACGACATCCTGGAGCATCTCTCTGACAACCCACCATAGTAAGAAAGAAACCCATAATTATTCAAACTAAGGAGGAGATAACAACCCTTCTCACCCTAAAATTGATAGTTCTCACAAGCTTCCCGTGGAGAAGAAGAGAAAAAAAATTGTAGGGCAGGCGGAAGAGGCGGAAATTGAGAATGAGAACATGGAACTTGAGACTGATCTAGATAGCATATTCCGCAACCCTGATAATCCCAGAGACACGATCCATCATAGTCACCCAATGGACATAGATGATACCAATTTTTTTTACGAAGATGAATCCTTCATATTCCAGAGCGTTGTTTTTTACAACGAGTCTAAAAAATTAACTATTGAAAACAGAGATGTAAAAAATAAGAAAGGGAAATCTCGTTCAGAGGTTAACCTTGCAAACATGCGGTTGTCCCAAATATCTCGAATTCACAGAGCAACCAGAGATTCTCTTGATGATTCCATTGGAGGCATTGAAGTCGAAAATGCTAGACTTAAGGACCGAGTCAAGGAATTGGAGGAAGATTTGATTCCTATGCCATTGCTTTCCAGTCCTTTAGAAATAGCCATGCCTGCCACCCCTACAGCCAATTTAAAAGGATCCTCCAGCCTCCTCGCATCGTGTAGAGGATATGTGGAGAATAATATCAAGAAAATAATGGAACTGATTACTGAGGCCTGGGAAACATCACAAAGTATGGCTTCCCTTGGAACGAGGGTACATACTTTGCTCGAACATTTGCAGGAGGATTTAAAAAATGAAGAACGTTTCTATTTAGACATGGTCCTCCCTTTTGGCACCCATGTCAACAACATGACAAAAAAGAGAAGAAGACAACAATATCTCCCCTCCAAAAACCGGATCACTTAATTAAATGCATGTTGGAAAGAGAAATTGAAGAACCTGCATTTCATTGTCCAATCATGTGAACAAGCCATATCAAAGAAAGAAAAATTATTCACAAAGATAACCAAAACAGACTTAGCCGGAAGGACCAATGAGGTCCAAGAACCCAAGTTAATCGTCAACTCATTTCCCTTAACTAAGCAAGCCTTCGATAAACAAGTTGATATTTTTAAGGCATTATTTTTAGAAAAGTTTTACAACATCCTTGAATATTGTGAAGATGACGTGGAAACTAGCTAGTTGACTATTCGATAAAGAATGAAGAAATTGATCAGGCTCTGCATAATGTTTTTATCGATCTAAGGGAATTAGAAAAGGAAATTTTCAACATAAAAATATGGAATGAGATCAACATCGCCCCCTTGAGAAGCTACATTGAAGAATGGGTCAAAAGGGAATTGAAGCAAGTCGTCAAAGAAAGGCAATAGGCAGTTGGAACGATTCCAGTAGACGTCGATGACAGAAATAAAAAGGAATCAACAAGAAAATAGCAAAAGGGGTGATATGTACCATAATTGTAAGTCTATACTGATCACATCGTGCTTTGTTTATCAATCCAGTTACTCCACCTTTTTAAATAGAAATGTCTAGCCAAAGACGGATACCTTCCAATTTCTTATTTTCAAGTATTACACTCTACCATCGCCCACTTCTTCTTTCCACATTCCTATTTCTTGTACATATTTCTCTTATGGTTTGCAGGAGCCCCAATCCTAGTCTATATGTCAAACGCATTTAAATTTCCAGAAATATGTAACAGAAAATATTATTTTTTGATATATTTCAAATAAAACTATTTTTTATCTCCTTTTATATTTATGCGCTCATAAATTTTTTATCCTCAACTATGTTTAATGTCAAGAAATTGTGTTTATTTAATTTGAATGTAACTTTATATGTGTCTTCTGTGTTTTATCTTTTTCTCATGCATATCTTTTTCTCTTGCTATGCATATAACTTTTTTTGTCCTGGCACATATAGAGACATACAAGCCAGATGGTCTATGGAAATTGTACTTAACTCTAACCAGTTGAAAGTATACATTGAAGAGATAAAACATGCAAGGTAGGAACGTAAATTTCAAACATAGCAAGTCACACTACTAGAAATAACAGAAATTTCGAACATAGAAAGATGGATTATATAGTTTAAAAAAATAAATGGGACTCTAGAGGCCACATGTCATTTACTGCATGGATACCACATGTGCTTCATGTTGCTTTCCACATCTCCGTTGCAATTTCCATCTGCCTCCGTTACTTTTTACCCATCCCTTTGCATTTATTCCTAATTCAACCCGGCAGGGACTACGCTACCATGCAACACTTGTTTATTATAAACTTGTTTTTACAATCTAAAAATTACACTATTCTCTATTGGTTGGCTCATGCCTCATTAATGGCTTCCTTCTCACTACCATCGAAAGGAAAGGTCCTCTCCTTCAATTCCACTTCAATTAATCTCATTCTAGCAGTCCTGCTACATAGATCAGGAGTTGTAGATTACAAATTATTTATGTAGCCTTGCTAAAGAATTTGAGCTCTTGATAATAAATCAAAAAGGAAACCAGTAATTATGTGTAATTGTATGCCATGTCATGGATCTAAATTGTCCTCTTAATACTTCATGGGCAGGGAAACAATTCAAGGGAATAAAAATTAATTTAAAATTTGCCTACCTTTCGATATAGAGGGCCAAAAGAGTTCAACTAACTCACACAAGTCCCTCCCTCAACTAAGTGAAATATATCGATTGATAGATGTTAGAAAGATAGGACATGTTCACAGGTGTGGCATCATTTGGCATGAATGCATTAGTAATTGAATGCCCAAATAGATCATTTGGCATCACATTAGTAATTGAATGCCCAAATACATCATTTGGCATCACATTGATGTATTAAACATCCTTGTTTGCGTGAGGGATTTATTTTTCTTTGGGGTTTGATTACTTAAGTGATTATTAACCATATTTAATCCATAAATAAGTGATATGTTCACAACTACTCCTAATTATGAGCAACCTTCAGAAAATAACCTGGGCCTAGGGGCACCCCATGGGGGCTTTGTCTCGTTGAGCAATATCTTATCATTTTTATTCATAAAGGGGGTTTTAAAATGTGAAAAAGAGTCAATATATTATAGGTATTGGGATTGGGGAGGAGGGAGCTAGAGGCGGGATGCATAGTACAAGGGGGTTTCTAGGTATTTGGGAGTATAAAAATGGGTATTTGGTAAAAATAGGGGATGTCTGGGAAAAATAAAAGTTTTTTATATTGAAAAAATGTATTGGAACTAAATTCAACAAAAATATTTTGGGAGGTATTTATCAATAGAATAAAACTAGAAGTATTATTTAATATCCCACTAACATATATGTTATGTCATAAGTTAAGACACAGAGGTATGGAGTCTACAGACGCCCATTTCCATTAGAACAATGCATATTTTCAAAAAAGATAGATAATTATGAATAATAACTAATGTTAAGCCATTAGAGAAGAAATATTTCACCGTGCCCACACATCCCATTCCAAACCCCTAATAATTCAACATCTCCGTGATAAATGTTGACACATGTTGAGTCGCTAGAGAAAGGAGTATTTACCATGACCACATATCCCATTCCAAACCCTAAATGTTTAAACATCCTCTTTATAAAGGACCAATCAATCTAACCTTTGTCAAAATATATTTTTAGAAGATGAGACTAATGACCAAACTCTTTAGCCCACTCAATATCATCCTCATCCAAGATCACAATGTCCATAATAAATCAACCTTGCACAAAACCTATCTTCTACTGCTCATTAACATACATTTTTAGGCGCACCTATGTAGAAGAGGACTTGTCTATAGAGATACCACTGGACTTCTCCGAGAGTCGGTTGTTCGTTGTCCCGGATAATCGGGACCCTCCGGTGAGCTTTGGAAAGACGACACCAGCACCCAATTTGGGTGATTCTCGCACTCCCGCTAACGCCCCAAGTGCAGAATTTGAGGCCTGCCCAGTGGAGGAGGAGTTGCCGGAACGCATAGCTGAACCGCAAACACAGAGGACAACCCCGGGCCACAAGGAAATGGAGGCTGAGGAGGAGCTGTCGAAACTTACTGCCGACCTAAAGGAGCAGAGGCCGTTGCTGGGCCAAAAGGAAGCAGAGGTCGAAATGAAACCGCCACCTTCGCCACCATTCCTGCATCCAAAGAACTTGAATTTGGTTTTCGAAGTGCGCAGCTTAGTGGAGGATCAAATTTTCAGAGTTGTACGAGTCAGCCAGCATTTAGACATGCTCTACGCAGCCTACTCCAAGGCCACGCCACGACGCCAATGTCCCACCTGTGCGCAGCCCTTTGTCATCCCTGTCAACGGCGGCAACTCTGAGGAATAGGTTCTGCTATTTCCTATGGTCTCCTTTATCTTTTATGTTACTGTTTATCAGAGTTGTTGCTCTTTAGTCACTAGTTTAGTTAGTTTTAGCACAGAGTTTCTTACACTGTTAAGGATAATGGACATACACCCTGGTTTCCTTCGGGCAGGGTGGCGAAACATGAAGCCTTATTTTTCTCGCTACTGTGGACAGGCCAGTTGTCCTAGTTTCCTGTACAGGCAGGACAGCTGGCATATGCATGCCAAGTGTATTTCTTTTGAAAGTTTAATATAACAGGTTCTGCCCCTTTTTTACTTAAAAAAAAAAAACATACATTTTTAGGCTCTCCACAGAGAGCTCGAGGGATTTTGTGTGGGGATGATCGATTACTCCATGGCTCTAGTATGGGTCGTAGTGGAGTTGCAACTTTTATACATTGGTGTCTTAATCCTAATGCCCTTGGTGAGCTCTCTATTGAGCGGTGTCATCATTGTTGTTATGATTGTGTTAACCAAGGTGTCATGCGGTGGTTGTGTTCCATGTGAAATTTGAAATTCAATGTGGAGAAGGGTATGGAGCCCGTGCTAGCCTTGTTGGGATTTCCCTAGTATCTCTATGGCTAATACCATCACTACTAGAAAGTGTGACTCCCTAAAACCATTGTTTTTGGCAACAATGATCAAATTTGAAGGGTCGGTCCTAATTTAAGTGGGAAGGGTATATACTCATGCAACCCTTCCATAATGAAAAGTTTAAAAAAAATGCATTTCAATTGACAAATTGAAATTAAGATGACACGTCATAAATTTACCTGTATCTTTTTTTTGTTTACTCTATATAAAGCATAGACAACATGTGTATAGAAGCATAACAGCTAACAATTTTTTATTTCTAAGCAAGATAGTTTTTTTGCTGAAAATACTTACTGATAAAAGATATCTTTTTTAGGAAGGATGTATGGTCACTTTGTAAAAGACCCTTCATAAGAACTGTGAAACACCTCTAGGTATCTACTTTTTTAATTGTGTTATTTTGTTAGGATGTCAAAATCCATGTAATAAACTTACGAAGAGCCTCTATAAATTATTTTGATAGCCCTTCACTTGGTCGCCTCATGCCCTTTATTGAGATGTAAAGTACAAATTATTGAATATAAACTCATTGAGGGCATGGAGTCAATCATTCATTTCAAACAAAAAAAACCATTGAAACACACCAACCTACATAAAAAAACAGAGATGACAAATACATAAATGGATCCTTACCAATCATTGAAACACATGGACATGAATACAAAACACATAAAAAGAGGCGCTTAATCATTGAAACACAAAGACCCTTATGAGGAATATATACAAGGGCACTTGGAAATCATTGAAATGCATAGACCCTCATGAGGAATATATACATAAGCACTTACCAAGCATTGGGGTTGCACAAATATCTATATTTTTTTCTCTCTTTGGTTCGTTGGTCTAGCTTATTTATTTATATGCGATGGTACAAGTTATACCACCTCGGTTAGGGATTCTCGTATTTTATTTTCCATATTTTCAAATTATTTTTTCCTCTAGGTGACAGCCTAAGGAAAAAAAAAGATTGTTTACACCTTTTCAAGAACTTTGTTTTAGAGGCAGCTGGAAACATTTCTCAATACATTGGATGCACATCCAATAGAAATACTTTCAAAGGCCATTGGCTTAGCCTAAGGGGGAAAAAAATGATTGTTTACACATTTTCAAGAACTTTGTTCCAAAGGTAGCTCGAAACATTGCTCAAGGCATTGGTTGCACATTCAGTATAAATAATTTCACAAGCCATTGGCTTCACCATAATTACACAACTATACGTCTAGAAAACCAAAATAAACAAATAAGTCCCAAATCGCAGGGGCAAGGAAAGATTAAGATTGCTTCCATAGGCTAAATCACTAGCAAAATTAGGATTTCTCTTTGCTCAAATTCAGCTAAGGCTAGGCATATGGACTCTCGAGGTGAATGCATCCTCAAGTAGCCAACCATTATTATTCATTTATCTAGCCAACTATTATTATTCATTTATCTTTTGGTTCTTGTTCACCTGGTTTCCACAGTAATTTTGAGAGAAAATCGCAATAGAACAGAGGGAAAGCAACTTGATTTGACAACCATTAGTACTTAATAGTTGTGAAGAAACTCATATTTAGGCAGGATGCAAGTTAGGGACCACTCGTTCGTTCTTTATAGCTGTTATCCAACCTCCCAAATGCCTCTAAATTGTCATAACACCGTTGATATTGGCCTATTTCACGTTTAGCTTATATAGCTATCTTCCACTAAATCGCCTTCTACCATTCACGCGGTGAGTGGGTGTGGTTCTGTTCACCTCAGATCCTTGAGACAGAAAGGTTGTGAGCAAGGTCGACTGTCCATCCTGGTTCGGTTCACAATTGTATATCTACCAGACTGTTTGATTAATTTTTCTTCACTTCACATCGTTTGGGCCAAAAGATGTAGGATGCAACTTTGAGATGAGAAATTTGACAGATACGTTTATCAGACTTTGACAGATACGTTTATCAGACAAGTGGCTCAATGAATCATCCTAAATTTCGACCATTAATAAGAATTTAGGGTAAGAGGCCATGGTTGAAACATTGTTTTCAAACAATTATAAAGATTACGTAGAAGAGGTGGATAGTTTCCACATTTGATGACTTGTAAGCCCATCGTTTTCAGTTCGGATAGTTGGATAACACAGGACGCAAGTTCAAATCCATCCCACTCTCTCCGACCCTGAAAATTCTAGGTGCCCAAAATCGCACAGCGAGCAAATACATTTGGGTTTCAAATCTGGTAGAGTCGATCGAGCTCGCAGGAAGCACAAGTTTTTTCTTAAATATTCCAAGTCGGGACAAATTATTACAAAAAAAAGCAACCTCAAGCCCCCCAAAAAATTGAAATTACTGCTTGTAAAGAAATTTAAGTAGTAGAGGAATGAAGACAAGTTTAGGCACCTTATTTTTTGTTAGATTTTTCTCGATTTTCGATCTCTTGTCCAAATCTGCCATGTAGTGAAACTGCCTCTTGGGATTATTGACTATGGAGCATAGTTTCTGCCATCTAGCCAACTCCTCGAATGAGTTCTTGGCTTCCAATTCAAAATTTTAATTCTTATTTATCCATTTCCGCTACTACAACCCTAGTTGAGAAAGAACACACAGATAAATAATGGATATATCTCAGACTGGGAATGTGAAGAAAGTGTACCTTTGTATGCCTCATTAAAGAGACAAGACAAAAAGGGAAATGAAAACTTATGTTTTTTGTGACGAAAATTAATATTGATGTGGACGTAACACTCGAGTCATATAAATGTAAATTAAATCTCTGCCAATATCTTCTTAACACTGATGACCAACCCACTAGGCATTAAATCTCTAAAAATGATGATCAATGACGTACCACGCTTCACCGACGATTCACACGAACTAAAATTGGTGATCACTAATGGACCACGCTCCACCGATGATTCACATGAACTAAAAATTATGACGACAAGGATTTTAAAACTTTACACTTCATAGGAAATTTTGAATTTCGATTTACATTTCCCAATAAATTAGAAAAAAAAAATTAGCATTTTGTTTATGGGAAAATATATCATCATACTTCTGGGACGTGCCGGAAGGCTCTTGACGTGCTGTGACGGGCTCAATTTTGAACCCTAATTGGAAAATCCCATGAAATTGCTTTAATATCAATTTAATTTTTGTGTAAATGGTACCATGTGGGTAAATGAAATCATCATGGAAAGTGAAAATAACCCATTGTTATTACTTGATCTAGTTTAGGCATTTTCAATAAAAAGTGTGTTATTATCATTGTGTATGATTGAAATAGTTTATATAATAACAATGTAGATTTATTGTAAAATCGGATTTTTGGTTGAGAGAGATTAAATCTCTTAGGATGCAAACATTTTTTAGGTTTTTTCAATCTAAAACAGTTTCCAACTCAAGAGATTTGACTCCTCTCGACTTCATGATAGATATGGACCTAAGATGAATCTATATTGGTTCTTACTATGTGTGTGTGTGTC
>ML819537.1:0-15883 GCA_009831015.1 Picea engelmannii
AAGTTAGCACTAGCTTGAGGAGTTTGGGACAAAGAATTGCTACTTTTATTGAATATTTACAAAAGCACTTAGAGTATGATGAGTTTTTCTATAAAAATGCCTTAAGTACATTTGTGGCACGAATGACTTCATTAGGAAACACCAAGACTTGCCCTCATATAATATAATAAAACAAGCAAAGGCTAGTTGGTTGGAAAGAATACAAATCTTGTGTGAATTAATTTCAAGTCGTGAAAAGGTTGTTGGAAAGAGAAGTGAATCATTTTTCAAATCACTCGAAATAGTTAAGAAGCTTGAGGGCCTATAATTCATTAGAGAGTCTAAGTTAAACATACTCAAAACTTCGTGGGCTAGTGAGTTTGATAATCTCACTAACATTCCAGAGGACGAGATTAAATGATGGTTAGATAATTTTGTGAATGATAACGAAGACCATCTATCATCAATTCAAGAATTACACTTTGAGTTCCAAGCAATGCAAGATGAGATATTCTCGCTCTGGATGAAGTAAAATATAACAATTCCACCATCGAAAGAGTATATCAAAGAGTGGCTCAAGAGTTCGTTAAAACATATAACTAATCCAAGAAATAATTGAAGTGAAAGGAATCAAATTCCAATTATAAATATGAAGGCTTGACAAAGAGATCATGGAGAGATCCATCCCATTATTCCATTTTCATTTGTAAGTACACTATTTTGTTTCGAAGCATTTCCCTTCTTTCTTCCCAATCTTTGATCATCCAACTCTATTGGTTTATTGTTTACTAGTAAAGCCAATCCATGATTTATTTTCTCCTTCTCTTCCAAGTCTTCTACTATATTTGGTCCACGAGAGCCCCATATCAGTCCATTTGGAGGAATGCATTCCTTTTATCGTTTAAGTATCAATATTATTATGTCATGCTTTAGGCAAACATTTTATTCAAATTCGAACAATCTATGTGTAATATTCTTTTGAAGACTCTCAGAGACAACTATTCTAGGAGTTTATAACTTTTGTGATTTCTGACTTTTATATAAGTGTGAGGTCTTGAGTATGTTTCTCCCATGCATCTTATGATATTAAATGAATGAAATCATTTAAAGCCCTTTATTACTAGACCACCAATCTATTTTTTGTGTTATGAATATTGCTTTGAATCTTATTCTTCATTGCTCAAATGAATGGATTTGATGGAATGGATGTAATTATTCTGTATATTTCAATTAAGATTGTTACTTTTATGTTATACCTTATTTGCTATCCTTTTAGTGATTTTATCACCTGGTCCACTCACAAGTGTAGACTTTTGAAGACTCTTGGAGAGAGCTATTCTAGGAGTTCATAACTTTTGTGATTTTAGACTTTTATATAAACGTGAGGTCTCGAGTATGTTTCTCCTATGCATCTTATGATATTAAATGAACGAAATAATTTAAAGCCCTCTATTATTGGACCACCAATCTATTTTCTGTCTTACGAATATTGCTTTGAATCTTTTTCTTCATTGCTCAAATGAATGGATTTGATGGAATTGATGTAATTATTCTGTATATTTCAATTAGGTTTGTTACTTTTATATTATAACTTATTTGCTATCCTTTTAGTGATTTTACCACCTGATCCGCTCATAGGTGTAGATGACATGAATGTCTAAATTTATTGTTTGAACAAGTATATTGAAAATATGAGTGAGAAAGAGGAGTACTACCTCTATAAAAATGAAGAGGGGATCTTGATAACTTCTTTATAAGAATACCCTACCAGGTTGACTCTAAACAAATCAACAAGAGTTTTCAAATGGTTTGCACATGTCTTCATTGGATTTTATACTAACTATTTGGCTCATTAACCTTGTTGGAGAATCATAGCTTTGGTTATTTGTTGTCATTGTGTGCAAGTTTGTTGAGAATAATTCTCCATTTGAATCCCTCTCATATTGGTCAATATCAAAGCCGATTCACTAAGAAGCTCTCTTTAAGGTTAGTTTCTCCATTCTTCACCATTTTAGTTCATTTCATGCTCGAGGATAAGTTTTAGTTTACTTTTCTTATTCACACATCTCACACTTCTATTTATTTATTTTTTGTTTGCATCGATGGATCCAACCTATTGTTTAGTGCCACTTGGTCACACCTTGCACTAAATCAAACAAATCAAAGAGGCTCTTGGATTTTAAAGCAATTGTTTTGTTTTGTTGCCTAAAATTTGAGTCTATTGGCAAGTGAATTAATAAGCTGCAATGATTTCATAAATGATCGATGGGTTCTATCATGTATTTTAATTGCTAATATGGAAATGTAATTGAAATTGAATTAAACAAGATTATGTTTAATTTGTTTATTTTGAGTTTGCAAATGGTTTTTATGTTTAATTTGTTTATTTATACTTGTTCTTTTACTTACTGCATATTCAAGTTATTTCATTTCAAATTTAAAATTTATCTCTCTTTAATTTTAAGTTTGTATTTTATGTATTTGCAAACCTTAACAAAACCCATTTTAAAATATAAAAATCAAATAAAGTAAAAAACCATCATTATAAACTAAATGGATTTGAGAATAAAGAGCCGAAACCTCAATTGAAGGTTTTAGTAGGTAAACTCCATGCAATGATGAGAGTCAAAAACCCATGCTAACACCTTCTTTGAACTATGTGAAAGGTCTTACCTAAACTATACCAATGTTATCTCAAACAAGTAAATACCTTTCATGACCTTACATTACTACTCCAAACCATTAAAGATCACTATAGAATCAATCCAATTATTTATTTAAATGCATTAATAAAATTAATGCGCTTAAAACACCCAATTTACTACATTAATATACATATGCCATTGCAATAATCTATTATAACTTTTAACATTAGCATTAAAAATTCACAAGACATCAATATTATCACTAATATTAATAAAAAATAGAAAATAATACTTGTTGAACATGTGTTAAATGCCTTTAAAAAAAACTAATAAAAGTTTGAACTTTTTAATAAGACACCACATCCCCACCACTAAGCCACAACCCGAAGAACGCGAGAGAATTGATCTTATGAGAACCCATTCGCCCATGGATATACCCACTTCACTTCAAATTTTTACAACTACCCAAACTATATGTCGAAAGAGGGCTAGGGTTCCAAGTAGGGTTTTATAGCAAGCATATAAAGCCTTTCATCCATCTTATCCTGGGCTGATGAAACCACGCTTGGCATTGTAGCTTGCAATCTGTTTCTGCGAAAATGGTATAGACCCTATGTGATTCTTTTTGCCATTTTTTAACTGAATGCAGGTGGTTATATTTACTGTAACTAATTGTGATTGTTGTTGTGCAGTCGCTCGTAGCCAACGAAGAGTTTCAGCACATTCTTCGTGTCCTCAACACCAATGTCGATGGACGCCAGAAGATAATGTTTGCACTGACATCCATTAAGGGTATCGGTCGCCGTTTTGCTAATCTCGTCTGCAAGAAGGCAGACGTCGATATGAACAAAAGGTTTGATCTGAGTCGTTTCTCGGCTATTTGCAAGATTCATATAGGGTGTTTTATTTGTCCTCCTTATCAGAGCCCTATTTTTCATTTTCAGATACTTGTTTAGGGTTTTATTTCATTTCTATGTTTATTTAAATCTTTATAAATTTTTATTTTTTCATGTACCAGATATCCATTCTTCTTTTTATTTAAAAAAAATAAATATTTGATAAATATTTGTGACCAGATACCCATTTGCAGTATATACAATTTTCCAGATATTTAGTTTTATTTTTATTTACGGATGCCTATTCAGTTTTTTTTTTTAAATATTTATATTTTTAATTTTCTGGGCACCTAATTAAGGTCTTTTTTTGGTTTAGTTTTTGTTTTCTGAATACCGCTTAGGGTTTTACTTGTTTTCATGTTGTTTTTTTAAACCAGTAACCTATTTAAAGTTTTTATTTGTTTTCTTCTTACATTTTATTTTATTTTTTTTCCCTTCTCCAGATCTACGCAGGGCGTTTGCTTTTAGCAGATAGCTGTTTAGGTTATTGTTTCTACTTTTATTTTTAAATTTTAACTACCTCTTCCGGACATCAGTTCAGATTTTTGATTTTTCTTTCCCAGCTAGCTGTTTTGGGGTGTTTTTTAATTATCAGATACTCATCTATGGTGTTTTCTTTGTAGGTGTCTATATAGGGGTTTTCCCTTTATCGTATACTTATTTAGGCCTGTCTTTCCCACGGATACCAATTTAGGCTTTCTTTTGGTGTTTTCATTGACAATGGTGTTTTGGGTATGCAGAGCTGGAGAGCTTTCGGCAGCTGAGCTGGAAAACCTGATGACAATAGTAAGTAATCCAAAGCAGTTCAAGATCCCAGAGTGGTTTCTCAACAGACAGAAGGATTACAAGGACGGACGTACCAATCAGCTCGTCTCCAATGCCCTCGACATGAGGCTCAGAGATGACTTGGAGCGTCTTAAGAAGATTAGGTACTTCCAGTGCCCCTCACCATCTATATTTGCTTTTGCAGTTTTCTTTGAAAATTTTCCTACAAAAACTCAAATGCACTAGGAAATTTAATAACTGAGCTGTACAACTACAGAAATGAGATCTTAAAAAGTCATCCTTGATCAACTACTGATTAAACTCATTTTTTATTTATGATTTTAAGAAAAGAGGTTCATTAGACAAGTTAGGTCTCAACTGACATTTAAAATATCATAAATATATTTCATAATGTACTCTAAATTTTGTAAGGTTAAATGGTGAAAGATAAAAAACGTGAATTTTGAATTTTTCCTATTGTGTTTTTTTAAAGGAAAAAAGCGTAATTTATTTCATCTGATGAGAACAAAATTACATTTTGCAGATACACTTTTAGAGTGTATTCCTGATCAGCTGTTTTGTCTGTAGATTTGCTACTGATGTAGCTCAGAGATGTCCTTGTAAAGGGCCGTTGAGATATAAAATTCGTTTGGATTATACAAAATATGCTTCATCAAAGGAGCTTCTTATATATAGAATACGCTGTCTATTATGTTCACAAAAAAGGTTGATGCAGGTGTTCCTAAATGTGATCATTTAGGAACTTTGTTATTTTCCACTGGCCCAATGCCAAGTTTGTCCCTTCATTTGACCTCTAGTTCGCTTCTTTGTTTCTTTCCCTGTAAACACGTCGGCATGTGAGATAATCAAAAGAGATCTGCAAGAAATTGATGTCTTCCACTAAATTAGCAAGTCTAATGTTTGTACATCTTTGAGCACCTTTAATCCATTTAATGACATTCATTGAATCTCCAAAAATAGCAAGCGTTTTACAATTCTTTTCAATGGTGAAGGCAATGAGTAGTTTGAGGCTCATCATTTCTGCATAATTGTTTGTTCCCATCCCTAGGCCAATAGTCAGGGTAAAATAGTGGGAATCTGAAAAATATAAAATCCCTCCTCCCCTACATTTGTTGTTTTGGGAAGCTCTATCAAAAAAACCCCAAGGTTTTGATTTATCAATTTCTTCCTCCAGAAATTGTCTAATCTTGACTCTCTCAACAGTAGGAGAGTAAGAAGAGAAAAGGGCAAGACTTTTGACTGTTGTGATTTCTGGAGCCATGGTGACTCCATTAAAAATGAGTGGTTTTGAGCTATCCAAACTTCCCAAATTATCAAAAGTGTTTGAGTTCTAAATCCCTTATTTTCTCTGTTCGACCACCAGTCTTGCCAGGCTTGTTTCAAAGATGGGTTGTTCCAGTTGCATCGGTGTTTCAAGTGTCTTGATACTTCAATCCAAACATCTTTGATGAATCAACATTCCAAAAAGATATGGAGTGTTGATTCTCCTTCTGATTTACAAAGGGAGCACCATCTCAGGCCATAGTTATTTCTTTTTTGAAGTATTTCCCAAGTCGACACCTTATTTGTTTAGACATTCCACATGAATAGTCTTGATTTGGTTGGGCACACCAGCTTCCAAATTTTTTTCTACCACCAGACTGGCTCTCTTTGCACCAAGTCTAAATTTAATTTGATATAGCATCCTTGGGCGTATAGATCCCTGAAGTAGCCGGGTCCCAGATAAGTTCGTCCTCGTAATCCCTGAGTCTGATCTGTGATCGTTTTAGGCTTGTTATATACCTTTCCAACTTTGCAGCGTCCTCTTCTTCTAAACCCAACTCATTTATTGATTTCCATCCTTGGGACCAAATGGTTGTTAGGCCTGGTTTTGCAAGTTTGCTTAAAGTATCAATTCCTCGGGTTCTCAAGACGATGATAAGTTGTTCGAGAAGTATGTGTTGTCCTTCACAACTAGCCCAAGGATCTGCTCCAAATCTAACTCGTTGTCCATTCCCTATCTTCCAAGCTAGGCCTTCCTTGATGACCGAGAACGAGTTAACAAATGCCTTCTAAATAATTGAAACTCCTTTCAGGGATTTATGTGGATTCCTAATCCAGGTCTCCAAGGAAGCCAGTTCAATATATTTTTGAAACACCACCTTCGTCCAAAGACTAGAAGATTTTATTAGACACCAACCTCCTTTTGCTGCCAGGGCTTTTGAGAAGAGAAAAATATTTTTCAAGCCCCATCCTCCACGTGCCTTCGGAACAACAATCCTCTCCCAACGGACCCAAGGAGTCACATGTGATTCTTTCTTGCCGCTCCATATAAATATGAAGGTGATTTTTCTAGTTGCTTCCAATATTCCTTTTGGGATCCAAGAGAGTAACATCCAATAGACTGGAATGGCTTCCAATATCGATTTGACTAGCACCAGTTTGCCTTCTCGTGGGAGCCATCTATGACTCCAAGAAATTAGTCTTTTTTCCAATTTCTTTAAAAGCCACTTTGAGTCCTCTTTCTTGCAGTCATTTGGTTTTAATAAGAAACCCAAGTATTTCAATCCTTCTTCCAATTTCTTTTCCTTGAAGGGAAAGTGTTGCCTGAAGGCACCAAGCTCTTCTTCCGTCAACAAATTAGTTGTGAGTGACGATTTTTCTTCATTTATTACCATACCTGTTGCTTTTGAGAAAAGACTTAGGATGTTCTTCAGGGTTTTTGCATCCCTTTTGGAGCTCGTACTAAAAATTAGCACATCATCCACGAAAAGCAAGTGTGTAATTTGTAGAGTTTGTGATACTTTGATTTCAGATAAAGTTCCTAATCTTTTTGCTTCTGAAAATGCTTTGTTGACTCCTTAAACGACTAATAGAAAAACCAGAGGGGAAAGTGGACAACCCTGTCTTAAGCCTCTTTCTGAATGGAAAAAAGGGGAGGTAGAACCCTTAATTAGCACTGCAAAAGAGATTGTTGTAAGACAACTCATGATCCACTTGATGAAGGGAACTGCAAAGCCCAAATGAGTTAGTAATAAATGAATATAGAGCCAATTTACTCTGTCGTAGGCTTTGGAGAGATCATTTTTTAGCACTGCACCCTTTAGTTTTTTGGATTTATTGCTGTGTAGTCCTTCTTGTGCTACCCCTACAACTTCATGGATTTGTCTGCCTTCCAAAAATCTAAACTGCTCACTCGATATTCTGTCTCAGAGAATTCTTTTCACCCTTCTTGCAATAATTTTTGAAACAATTTTGTAGATGCAATTCCAGAGGGAAATTGGTCGGAATTCATTCAATGAAATTGGATTGTTAGTCTTTGGGCTTAAAGCTATGAAAGTAGAATTTAAGCATAGTGGAATTTGCCCTTTGATTTTGATGTCCTCTACCATCTTAAGTAAATCCTGTCCCAAAAGATCATAAAAACCTAGAAAGAACTCAATAGTCCAGTCGTCAGGACCTGGGCTTTTGTCTTTTTGGAAACTTCAAATTACTTTTTTCAGTTCTTCTTCTGTAACTTTTTCCATCAATATTCTGTTGTCCTCTTCATCGACAAATCTAGGGAAGAGCTGAGCCAATTGAACCACTTCTTCTACTGTAGCTTGGTTCTTTGCTCTGAAAAGGTCTTGAAAATGCTTTTTCCCTAATCTTGACATTCCCTCAAAAAGTGTTTTCTCGATTTCCATATTGGTCCTTCAAGTGCCAGATGGTATTTGCACACCTCCTACCTTTAGCAAATGCTTGGAAGAACTTTGTGTTCTCGTCTCCACTTTCCAGCTAAGTAGCTCTACTTTTCAGTCTCCACATTTCTTCCTTATCCTTGAGTAGCTTATTTCTCCTTTCTTCTAAACAGATTTGTGAGATCTTGGCTTTTGGAGTTGCATAATCCCCCCCTTCTTCCTCATAAATCCTTTGTAGTTGGGACTCAATTTCTTTAAGCTCCATGTCTTCATTTTGACTTTTTTGAAAAGCCCAGATCTTTACTTTTGCTTTAATCCTGTTTAAATTTTCGGCAAAGTGGAAGGCTGTCAACTGGTTGCTTTCTTGGAGATAGGGTATCCAACTTTCTTTTACAAGGTTAATGAAAGAGTCATCTGTTAGCCAAGTCTTGTTGAACTTAAAGGGGCTTGTTGGCTTTTTTGGACCCTGTCTTAATTCAAAGAATATCGGATAATGATCATAAATGGCCCCAAATCCAATCCACTGTTTCATTTGTAAATGTTATTCCAATTAAGAGTCAGCAATCAAAAAATGATCCAGCCTTTTTGCTATACTATCCTCCCCCACCTTATTGTTTCTCCAGGTTGGTTTGAGTTTGGTGGGTTCAATATCAAACACTTTGCACTCCGCAAGTTTTTGGGTGAAGTATCCTGCCAGGGTCTGCTCTTGCATGCACACCCGAGACTTCTGAGAGTCCCAAGGAAAAATTTAGATCTCTCCCTAGAATAACCAGTTGGTCTTTCAAGAAAGACTTATTAAAAAGAGTGTCCCAAAAAGGACCTCTATTCTGACAAGGACCATAAACATTAATGATGTGAAGTTTTTCTTCTAACTCTGGTACTGTAATAGCTACTCCTATCCTCGATTCCATGCCCCAGGAGTTTGAGACTTTGATAGTTTGTGTGTTCCAACCTATTGCCAAGCCCCCGGATCTTCTCGAGGCATCCGGGGTTTCAAAATCCCAACCTGGAAGAAAGGATTTCAGTCTTGTTTTTACCTCCTCTCCCTACCCCAACGTCTCTTGTAACGACAAAATCGCAGGGTTTTTGGAACAAGTCACCCTTTTTAGCGCTGGTCTTTTGAGGGGACCAACTAGACCCCTGCAATTAAAAGAGCAACATTTCGTCATGAACCCTTTCCCCAGGTTTGTCTTGCTTTAAGTGCCCGCTCTATTGACAATTGTTTTTCGGCCAAAAGGTCACACTTGGCTTTGGTTTGAGCTTTCGAAATCAGTGATTTCCTTTGGAGTCCTCCTCTATCCAGTGTCCTAACCACTTCTTTGGCTAAACCTCTAGAGGCAACATTCTTTTGGGATCTAAGGAAATAGCGGCCCGACGATGTCTATGAGGACGACGAAGTGGTGTCCTCTTCAATGCTACAAAGACGCTTTGGGCTTGGATGGTCAATCGTCGGGGAGTCATTCTTCGAAGTAACCGAGGGTCTAAAAGCTAACTAAGAGGAAATTGTCGAAAGAGACATATTTTTGAGAGCCTCCATCCACTCATTGCCTTCTAAATTTAAGTCGTTTATTAAAACAGTAATAGCAGGAGAGGAGGATAAAGAATTACCCGGGACCGAGTTTGGTACAAAATTCGGCTGTGTCTTGGAGATACACAAGGTCTCGACTTTTGTTGTTGCTTTGATGCCCAAATCAGTTGAGGATTCTTGTCTTTCTAGCACCGGAGCATATTGTTCTTTTTCTTTTGCTCGTCTTTGTCCTGCTGAGACTTGTCTTCCATCATCGAAAGACTCTGTATGATTTCTTTCCTCCTGAAACATTCTTTTTCCTTTGTCGCTTTTATATCCCTTTCCTTTGGTCCTTAAGGGCAGATTACAATTCGTAATCAGATGTCCATATTGGTGGCACCTCCTACATCTAAAGGGAACATTTTCGTAATCCACTTTCTGGGTGTGGGGGGTAAAGCTTCTCCATCTCAAGTTGACTTTTTCTCCTAAACCTTCCCCGACATTTAAACTGACTAAAACCCTTGCCACTTTTCTTTGTTTAGTTTCTTCAAAGGTCATGTTTGGTAAAGCTTCCACATCTCAGGTCGACTTCTTCTCTTAAACCTTCCTTGACATTTAAACTGACTAAAAGCCTTGCCACTTTTCTTTGTTTAGTTTCTTCAAAGGTCATGTCTGCATCTAGAAACTCCCCCAAGAAATTCCCAATCAATTTGAAATATTCCAAAAAACCAGAAATGACGAGGAAGCGTCGGTAGTCGAACCTAAACCGATATTTTGTCCAGTCTCTCTCTATTGGCGTCAAAAAGAGGGCTCCAAGGCTTTAGGAGTAATGGTGAGTTATTTACACCTTTCCAAGCACCCACTTTGCATGTTCTGGTTGCAAGAAGGTAAAAGCAAACCAGTTCCTCGTGAGTTCAATGATCTTTGGGACATAGCCAAGTTGTTCCTTCCAAGCAAAATGCATCCAATCAATCATAGTTTTAAGGGCGAAAGTTCTTCCACTTGCTCTTCCTACCAGAGTTTGATTTGCCATATGGGTAACCTGACTTAAATCCACTTCTTCCCCAAGGACCAGACTCTCGAGGTTTTCTTTAGACTTAAAATTTTTCCTCTTTAATTTGCGTCCTTCCCCTGTCTTCCTCCTATGATCGCTGCAATCTGAATCGTCGGCATAGCCGGTAGATCTTGAGGCAGCCTGTGTGAGATCTCTGATCTCTTTCTTCCAGCCGAAACCTCGGTGCTCTTCCTCTTCTAGGAAGGCTGAGATGAAGCCTTTGGTTGTGGAGTTTTTTAGAGTTTCCTCATGTTCCCTCATGAGTCGTAAGAGGAGCCCATCTGTGTTTCTCTGTTTTGCTACCACTTCTTAGAAGCCTTTTGTTCCAAAGAACTTTCAGAGGACCTAAAACCCGCTTGAGAGGAAGAGGGCGATGAGATTAGAAACCCTCCCTTTGTTTGGTTGAACCGGTCTAGTTCTGAAACCCTTTGAGGTCTAAGTGAAGGTAGCCTACTTTTGGTAGCCTCGTTCCTGAAGGCCAATGCCCAGAAAAGTCCCTGAAAAAAACCTCTTCGTTCAAGGAGGCTGAAAGAGAGACGACTTACGATACAAAAGTAGAGCTTCCTTTGTGGTATCCGTTGTTGATGATTGCAGCTATGTGAGACATTCTCCAGCTTACAAACCTGTGAGATGTGGATCATTGCAGCTATGTGAGTCTTTCTATCAGCTTACAAACCTGTGAGAAAGCCCCTAAGAAGGGTACATGGTTTCTGCTTGAGACAGAGCTGGAACATAGAGATGACCTCCTCCATTCAGAGGAACTCCAGATGATTATCCAGTGTGAAAGGTGATTTGATGAGTTAGACGTGCCTGTGGCTGAGCACAAGGTGAACGTATGAAATCCCAAAGTGCTGGGTGCATCGTCATGTGAACATAAATGAAGATGATGTATTAGCCTCCTTTGAGCAACAGAGTTGATGAGAAGACTCTAGATGACTCTCCTGCGTGAGGCAGTGGGAAAGAAGATTTGTAGAGTGGACGCGCCTGTGGACAAGCACATGGGAACGTGTGAAGATTTGGTTCTTCTGTGTAATGCAGTGAGTCAGAGATATGGCATCCATATGGATGTGCCCCTAGTGGATTAGGACTAGTGGGTGTATCGTATCCCTTGCTATATATTGTTCAAGAGTCAGACATGCCTGTAACCCTAATTGTTATGTAAAGGGTATAGGTTGGCCCCACCTTAATGTGATTAATAATAAATGTAAAAGATAATTAATTATAATGTGACTTAGAGAGGTCGGCCCTGTTGAGCCAATAGACACTTCTGTTGATAGGACAAGTCTAATATAAGTAAAGGAAGAATTTCCCATTGTGGAATCATGTCCTTCATGTGAGTTTGGAAATTTCAGCAAGTACACTTCTTTGGGAAAAGTGTGCACCTCTCTTGGGTGCTCTAGGGTTTGAGCACCCTCGTGTGCTAGGGTTTATCTTGGTGGTGAAGGTCTTTCTCTTGAGAAATATAGCAAAGGATTTGGCTGGGTTTTCTTCCCTTGTTGAGAAGGGTTTCCCAAGATACTTCTTGTGTTCTTGTGCATGGTGATTCTTCTTGTGATCTTGGTTGCTCCAACATTCTTGTTTATGGTTAAGACAAATACAAATTGAAACGAACTACATGCTTAACCTAGCTTATTGAAAAATCAACATCTGTGTGCTGCTGAAGCAAAAATTCAGTTTCCCCCTTCTCAGCCGATCGGTCCTCTGGGCCTCCACTTGTCAACATCCACAACTCTCCAGTGTCCAGGTGGTCGGTGTCCACGTAAGCTGGGGTCTCCATTTTGATCACCTGTTTTCTCTGCTTTCTTTGCAAACCGCACTCGCCTGGTAGAAGACCACCTCAGAAATTCCAAATTAAGTGCCTTAACCGCAGAGCCTAAACCACCGCCTGGTCCCTCACTGCAGTCTCTAACCCCAGCCTGAGACTTGACCACAGAGCCCATTTTTTGATTACCCCAATTTTTTCCTATTGTTATTGGCTCTCTGGGGCCATTAATGGATATAACTTATAACAATTCTCATTTGTATTAGTTTTGTTCTTTTATTTCATCTCAATGTTGAATGTCAATCAACTGTCTACTAATTAGGATAGCCCTGCAATGACTGATCGGTTTTAGTAAAGAAAAATCTATGGCCATAGTGACACTGCCCCTAAAGTAGGTCTTATTGTGCTTTAATCAGAATAATTCAGGCGGTTTCTTTAAGTTGTTGTCTCTATCATTTAAAAAAGTATGCTAATGCGTTTTTCCACTGTGTATCCCACATTCCCAGCTGTTCAAAACTAGATTGACAGAAATGCACTCACAAATATATTTGTCAGTTAGCTATCCTTTCTGGTTTTTCAATTCAACCTTGCTTCATGACTGACTTTGTCATTTTTTGATTTGCTTCTTCATAGATGACTTGTTTTTAGTTGATTTGCTTCTGCAATATTTGTTTGGTGTGCCCTTATAGTTGAGTTGGTGGCAGGAACCATCGTGGACTCCGACACTACTGGGGCCTCCGTGTTCGTGGACAGCACACAAAAACAACTGGTCGTAGGGGAAAAACTGTTGGTGTCTCAAAGAAGCGTTGAGTATATATTAATTTTTGTGAGGAAGTGTCATGCCTAACTGGACAATTTTGCCTTGGCTTGAAGTGGTGTAGTCTCATTTTGTATTCTTTTCTGCTTTGGAATACCTGACTTCTTGGGTAGGTATGTCCATCATTATATCAATACATTTAGAACCACCACAAATTATTGGCATTAGCAATTCTTGCTCGGACTGGGACTAGTTTTAGTGAGCCTCATTGTTATCATTAGGCTGTTTTTAAATTTACATTTTTTGTCCAAAATTTTGGACAAAAAATTGCCATTCTTCTGTTACTAATTATACATCTCAACATTGGTCTTGTAGCTTCAGATCTCAATTTATTGTATCAATTAAATTGAAGTTCTTAATCATTGCTGGCACACTGACAAGTATATATCTTTGTTATTGTTAGGCTGTTTTTAAAATTTACATATTTTGTCCAAAATTTTGGATAGAAAATTACCATTCTTCTTTTACTAATTATACATCTCAACATTGGTTTTGTAGCGTCAGTTCTTAATCATTGCTGCGACACTGACAATCATTTCTCTAATTTCGTAGTTTGCCTTGCCAGTAATGAAATGAATAGTTTTGAATCATCACGACTAAATGTTATGCAAATAATGCAAATCCTGAATATGTAACTCTTCGGAATCATGTCTTACTTTAAAAGGTTTGATTTCTGACAGGTAATTAGATGCTGTGTAGTATAATGTATCATTGATTTAAGTATGCAGTTGCTTTTATGGCAGCTATGTTACTGATAACAGTAGGAAGTTAAGGTAGAGAAAGGTACAGGAGAAAAACCAATATCGTATTATTATTGTTTAAGTTGTATGGCAGATAACTGTTGAAGTCATTAGTCAAGTAGTTCATTGTGGTGTCTTGAGAGTTCTTGCAATTGCAACAGGGTTTAAATGACTGACTGCCAAACCCAAAAACAGTCTGGCTTTGCTTGTATTGCAGTTGCTTTTATGTCAGCTGTTTTACTCCCAATTGCAGGAAGTAAAGGCAAAGGTATATGAGAAAAGCGAATATCAGATTTGAGATTGTTTAAAGTTATTTGGTACATAATCTTTGAAGTCAGAATAGTAGTTTGTTGACTGGTCTTGAGAGTTATTTCAATTGTATCATGTTGTATCATCATCTCAGGATTTATTTGACTACTTGTCGACCCAAAAAACAATCATGCTTTGCTTGTATGCTATTGCTTTTATGGGAAGCTGTCCTAATGCTAACAGTAGGAAGTAAAGATAAAGGTATATGAGAAAAACCAATATCAGATTAAGATTGGTTAAGTTATATGCGGATAACTGTTGAAGTCAGTAGTCAAGTAGTTCTTGCAATTGTAACAGTTTTTATTATCATTAGGATTTAATTGACTAATAGCCAATCAAAAAACATTCATGCTTTGTGTAGAATTTTACATACATGTATATGTTTGTAGTTCCCCTATTACATCTCATGGTTATGTACATTTAGATTTCCTTTGGATGCCCTTTCTATTTTGTGTGGCTGATTTAAAAACAGTTTGTATGGAACAGATAGATGACAAAAGTAACTCATGCAGGAATTATCGTTATGGCAAAATAATTGCATTTTGATTTTTAAAATGGTGATTATGATCAGTTACATGCAAATTCTGTAAAATTTGGCTAGGTGTGGCGACATATATCAGAAGTCTTATGTACTCTGTATTTTAACTGAAAATGTTAATGTTAGTTTTTAGTTTTTTTCTGCTTTGTGACCCTTATATCCCAGCCCTAAATAGAGCTGGGATTCCAGTGAAGGTCCCGTTGATTTGTGTAGCTATGCTATTATATAGCATCCAAATACAGGGGATTGCATCAATTGAACACATAAGCATGCATGATTACTAAGGCCAAAGTTTTCATATTCTATGGTTCTTATGGACGTGAAAATTACATTCATTGAATTATGCAATATGGTAGACCTGCATGCAGATTCACTGAATTTTATGTTTGTTAAATAAAGGCTATTTATATTTATCCAAAAACTCATTGCGGTTTAACCCAGACACTGCCATGTAGGTTTACTGACCAATATAGCTAGCTGCCTGAGCCAGCAGACTCAGAGTGGTGGAGAGAGGCATGCAGCTCGAGGTATTTCATCCTAAGAATGGCAAGACTTGTTTTTAGTCTTTGAGCTCCAGAGGTTGTTTCCTAGCTTCAAGACGATGAGAGACCTTGCCCTGGTTTTCATGTTGGATTCTCCATCTTGCCGTTGACATTGCTGAACGAATCACATTGGCTTGCTCTTTTGCAGTGTCTTTGTCAGTGTTTCAACACTGATTAATGGTTTGAGCCTCCTTCACCATACGGCGACATCAACATTGCTCCATGGCGTAGGTCTTTGCCTGAGGATCAGAGACACTAATCTCAATATCAAATCGCCAGCCCGAGAGAGCTATATGCTTTTTCCGAATATGGGAAGAATAAATACGAGTAGGTGCACCTGGGGCCCATTTTCCAAACTCCATTAATGTGCAAAGTGCGAGAGATCACTGATAAGTGGGTTAACATCATTTTCCCTTATTGGAATTTGAAGAGTACTGGTATTGGCCATTGAATCCTCTGACATGGCGTATATAACGTAAAGGCGGTGACATGGACGGGGTCATAGCTTCTTTTTATTAAATTTGATATTGATTCTCATGGGATAATTCTATAGCATCCTTACCTCTTCGCTAAGTCTTAGAAGTAATTTCTCTTCAACATTCGCCATGACCTCTATGTCGGCATTGAGTGATTGTTTAACTTGATAAAA
>ML819537.1:15983-47206 GCA_009831015.1 Picea engelmannii
AAGTTAGCACTAGCTTGAGGAGTTTGGGACAAAGAATTGCTACTTTTATTGAATATTTACAAAAGCACTTAGAGTATGATGAGTTTTTCTATAAAAATGCCTTAAGTACATTTGTGGCACGAATGACTTCATTAGGAAACACCAAGACTTGCCCTCATATAATATAATAAAACAAGCAAAGGCTAGTTGGTTGGAAAGAATACAAATCTTGTGTGAATTAATTTCAAGTCGTGAAAAGGTTGTTGGAAAGAGAAGTGAATCATTTTTCAAATCACTCGAAATAGTTAAGAAGCTTGAGGGCCTATAATTCATTAGAGAGTCTAAGTTAAACATACTCAAAACTTCGTGGGCTAGTGAGTTTGATAATCTCACTAACATTCCAGAGGACGAGATTAAATGATGGTTAGATAATTTTGTGAATGATAACGAAGACCATCTATCATCAATTCAAGAATTACACTTTGAGTTCCAAGCAATGCAAGATGAGATATTCTCGCTCTGGATGAAGTAAAATATAACAATTCCACCATCGAAAGAGTATATCAAAGAGTGGCTCAAGAGTTCGTTAAAACATATAACTAATCCAAGAAATAATTGAAGTGAAAGGAATCAAATTCCAATTATAAATATGAAGGCTTGACAAAGAGATCATGGAGAGATCCATCCCATTATTCCATTTTCATTTGTAAGTACACTATTTTGTTTCGAAGCATTTCCCTTCTTTCTTCCCAATCTTTGATCATCCAACTCTATTGGTTTATTGTTTACTAGTAAAGCCAATCCATGATTTATTTTCTCCTTCTCTTCCAAGTCTTCTACTATATTTGGTCCACGAGAGCCCCATATCAGTCCATTTGGAGGAATGCATTCCTTTTATCGTTTAAGTATCAATATTATTATGTCATGCTTTAGGCAAACATTTTATTCAAATTCGAACAATCTATGTGTAATATTCTTTTGAAGACTCTCAGAGACAACTATTCTAGGAGTTTATAACTTTTGTGATTTCTGACTTTTATATAAGTGTGAGGTCTTGAGTATGTTTCTCCCATGCATCTTATGATATTAAATGAATGAAATCATTTAAAGCCCTTTATTACTAGACCACCAATCTATTTTTTGTGTTATGAATATTGCTTTGAATCTTATTCTTCATTGCTCAAATGAATGGATTTGATGGAATGGATGTAATTATTCTGTATATTTCAATTAAGATTGTTACTTTTATGTTATACCTTATTTGCTATCCTTTTAGTGATTTTATCACCTGGTCCACTCACAAGTGTAGACTTTTGAAGACTCTTGGAGAGAGCTATTCTAGGAGTTCATAACTTTTGTGATTTTAGACTTTTATATAAACGTGAGGTCTCGAGTATGTTTCTCCTATGCATCTTATGATATTAAATGAACGAAATAATTTAAAGCCCTCTATTATTGGACCACCAATCTATTTTCTGTCTTACGAATATTGCTTTGAATCTTTTTCTTCATTGCTCAAATGAATGGATTTGATGGAATTGATGTAATTATTCTGTATATTTCAATTAGGTTTGTTACTTTTATATTATAACTTATTTGCTATCCTTTTAGTGATTTTACCACCTGATCCGCTCATAGGTGTAGATGACATGAATGTCTAAATTTATTGTTTGAACAAGTATATTGAAAATATGAGTGAGAAAGAGGAGTACTACCTCTATAAAAATGAAGAGGGGATCTTGATAACTTCTTTATAAGAATACCCTACCAGGTTGACTCTAAACAAATCAACAAGAGTTTTCAAATGGTTTGCACATGTCTTCATTGGATTTTATACTAACTATTTGGCTCATTAACCTTGTTGGAGAATCATAGCTTTGGTTATTTGTTGTCATTGTGTGCAAGTTTGTTGAGAATAATTCTCCATTTGAATCCCTCTCATATTGGTCAATATCAAAGCCGATTCACTAAGAAGCTCTCTTTAAGGTTAGTTTCTCCATTCTTCACCATTTTAGTTCATTTCATGCTCGAGGATAAGTTTTAGTTTACTTTTCTTATTCACACATCTCACACTTCTATTTATTTATTTTTTGTTTGCATCGATGGATCCAACCTATTGTTTAGTGCCACTTGGTCACACCTTGCACTAAATCAAACAAATCAAAGAGGCTCTTGGATTTTAAAGCAATTGTTTTGTTTTGTTGCCTAAAATTTGAGTCTATTGGCAAGTGAATTAATAAGCTGCAATGATTTCATAAATGATCGATGGGTTCTATCATGTATTTTAATTGCTAATATGGAAATGTAATTGAAATTGAATTAAACAAGATTATGTTTAATTTGTTTATTTTGAGTTTGCAAATGGTTTTTATGTTTAATTTGTTTATTTATACTTGTTCTTTTACTTACTGCATATTCAAGTTATTTCATTTCAAATTTAAAATTTATCTCTCTTTAATTTTAAGTTTGTATTTTATGTATTTGCAAACCTTAACAAAACCCATTTTAAAATATAAAAATCAAATAAAGTAAAAAACCATCATTATAAACTAAATGGATTTGAGAATAAAGAGCCGAAACCTCAATTGAAGGTTTTAGTAGGTAAACTCCATGCAATGATGAGAGTCAAAAACCCATGCTAACACCTTCTTTGAACTATGTGAAAGGTCTTACCTAAACTATACCAATGTTATCTCAAACAAGTAAATACCTTTCATGACCTTACATTACTACTCCAAACCATTAAAGATCACTATAGAATCAATCCAATTATTTATTTAAATGCATTAATAAAATTAATGCGCTTAAAACACCCAATTTACTACATTAATATACATATGCCATTGCAATAATCTATTATAACTTTTAACATTAGCATTAAAAATTCACAAGACATCAATATTATCACTAATATTAATAAAAAATAGAAAATAATACTTGTTGAACATGTGTTAAATGCCTTTAAAAAAAACTAATAAAAGTTTGAACTTTTTAATAAGACACCACATCCCCACCACTAAGCCACAACCCGAAGAACGCGAGAGAATTGATCTTATGAGAACCCATTCGCCCATGGATATACCCACTTCACTTCAAATTTTTACAACTACCCAAACTATATGTCGAAAGAGGGCTAGGGTTCCAAGTAGGGTTTTATAGCAAGCATATAAAGCCTTTCATCCATCTTATCCTGGGCTGATGAAACCACGCTTGGCATTGTAGCTTGCAATCTGTTTCTGCGAAAATGGTATAGACCCTATGTGATTCTTTTTGCCATTTTTTAACTGAATGCAGGTGGTTATATTTACTGTAACTAATTGTGATTGTTGTTGTGCAGTCGCTCGTAGCCAACGAAGAGTTTCAGCACATTCTTCGTGTCCTCAACACCAATGTCGATGGACGCCAGAAGATAATGTTTGCACTGACATCCATTAAGGGTATCGGTCGCCGTTTTGCTAATCTCGTCTGCAAGAAGGCAGACGTCGATATGAACAAAAGGTTTGATCTGAGTCGTTTCTCGGCTATTTGCAAGATTCATATAGGGTGTTTTATTTGTCCTCCTTATCAGAGCCCTATTTTTCATTTTCAGATACTTGTTTAGGGTTTTATTTCATTTCTATGTTTATTTAAATCTTTATAAATTTTTATTTTTTCATGTACCAGATATCCATTCTTCTTTTTATTTAAAAAAAATAAATATTTGATAAATATTTGTGACCAGATACCCATTTGCAGTATATACAATTTTCCAGATATTTAGTTTTATTTTTATTTACGGATGCCTATTCAGTTTTTTTTTTTAAATATTTATATTTTTAATTTTCTGGGCACCTAATTAAGGTCTTTTTTTGGTTTAGTTTTTGTTTTCTGAATACCGCTTAGGGTTTTACTTGTTTTCATGTTGTTTTTTTAAACCAGTAACCTATTTAAAGTTTTTATTTGTTTTCTTCTTACATTTTATTTTATTTTTTTTCCCTTCTCCAGATCTACGCAGGGCGTTTGCTTTTAGCAGATAGCTGTTTAGGTTATTGTTTCTACTTTTATTTTTAAATTTTAACTACCTCTTCCGGACATCAGTTCAGATTTTTGATTTTTCTTTCCCAGCTAGCTGTTTTGGGGTGTTTTTTAATTATCAGATACTCATCTATGGTGTTTTCTTTGTAGGTGTCTATATAGGGGTTTTCCCTTTATCGTATACTTATTTAGGCCTGTCTTTCCCACGGATACCAATTTAGGCTTTCTTTTGGTGTTTTCATTGACAATGGTGTTTTGGGTATGCAGAGCTGGAGAGCTTTCGGCAGCTGAGCTGGAAAACCTGATGACAATAGTAAGTAATCCAAAGCAGTTCAAGATCCCAGAGTGGTTTCTCAACAGACAGAAGGATTACAAGGACGGACGTACCAATCAGCTCGTCTCCAATGCCCTCGACATGAGGCTCAGAGATGACTTGGAGCGTCTTAAGAAGATTAGGTACTTCCAGTGCCCCTCACCATCTATATTTGCTTTTGCAGTTTTCTTTGAAAATTTTCCTACAAAAACTCAAATGCACTAGGAAATTTAATAACTGAGCTGTACAACTACAGAAATGAGATCTTAAAAAGTCATCCTTGATCAACTACTGATTAAACTCATTTTTTATTTATGATTTTAAGAAAAGAGGTTCATTAGACAAGTTAGGTCTCAACTGACATTTAAAATATCATAAATATATTTCATAATGTACTCTAAATTTTGTAAGGTTAAATGGTGAAAGATAAAAAACGTGAATTTTGAATTTTTCCTATTGTGTTTTTTTAAAGGAAAAAAGCGTAATTTATTTCATCTGATGAGAACAAAATTACATTTTGCAGATACACTTTTAGAGTGTATTCCTGATCAGCTGTTTTGTCTGTAGATTTGCTACTGATGTAGCTCAGAGATGTCCTTGTAAAGGGCCGTTGAGATATAAAATTCGTTTGGATTATACAAAATATGCTTCATCAAAGGAGCTTCTTATATATAGAATACGCTGTCTATTATGTTCACAAAAAAGGTTGATGCAGGTGTTCCTAAATGTGATCATTTAGGAACTTTGTTATTTTCCACTGGCCCAATGCCAAGTTTGTCCCTTCATTTGACCTCTAGTTCGCTTCTTTGTTTCTTTCCCTGTAAACACGTCGGCATGTGAGATAATCAAAAGAGATCTGCAAGAAATTGATGTCTTCCACTAAATTAGCAAGTCTAATGTTTGTACATCTTTGAGCACCTTTAATCCATTTAATGACATTCATTGAATCTCCAAAAATAGCAAGCGTTTTACAATTCTTTTCAATGGTGAAGGCAATGAGTAGTTTGAGGCTCATCATTTCTGCATAATTGTTTGTTCCCATCCCTAGGCCAATAGTCAGGGTAAAATAGTGGGAATCTGAAAAATATAAAATCCCTCCTCCCCTACATTTGTTGTTTTGGGAAGCTCTATCAAAAAAACCCCAAGGTTTTGATTTATCAATTTCTTCCTCCAGAAATTGTCTAATCTTGACTCTCTCAACAGTAGGAGAGTAAGAAGAGAAAAGGGCAAGACTTTTGACTGTTGTGATTTCTGGAGCCATGGTGACTCCATTAAAAATGAGTGGTTTTGAGCTATCCAAACTTCCCAAATTATCAAAAGTGTTTGAGTTCTAAATCCCTTATTTTCTCTGTTCGACCACCAGTCTTGCCAGGCTTGTTTCAAAGATGGGTTGTTCCAGTTGCATCGGTGTTTCAAGTGTCTTGATACTTCAATCCAAACATCTTTGATGAATCAACATTCCAAAAAGATATGGAGTGTTGATTCTCCTTCTGATTTACAAAGGGAGCACCATCTCAGGCCATAGTTATTTCTTTTTTGAAGTATTTCCCAAGTCGACACCTTATTTGTTTAGACATTCCACATGAATAGTCTTGATTTGGTTGGGCACACCAGCTTCCAAATTTTTTTCTACCACCAGACTGGCTCTCTTTGCACCAAGTCTAAATTTAATTTGATATAGCATCCTTGGGCGTATAGATCCCTGAAGTAGCCGGGTCCCAGATAAGTTCGTCCTCGTAATCCCTGAGTCTGATCTGTGATCGTTTTAGGCTTGTTATATACCTTTCCAACTTTGCAGCGTCCTCTTCTTCTAAACCCAACTCATTTATTGATTTCCATCCTTGGGACCAAATGGTTGTTAGGCCTGGTTTTGCAAGTTTGCTTAAAGTATCAATTCCTCGGGTTCTCAAGACGATGATAAGTTGTTCGAGAAGTATGTGTTGTCCTTCACAACTAGCCCAAGGATCTGCTCCAAATCTAACTCGTTGTCCATTCCCTATCTTCCAAGCTAGGCCTTCCTTGATGACCGAGAACGAGTTAACAAATGCCTTCTAAATAATTGAAACTCCTTTCAGGGATTTATGTGGATTCCTAATCCAGGTCTCCAAGGAAGCCAGTTCAATATATTTTTGAAACACCACCTTCGTCCAAAGACTAGAAGATTTTATTAGACACCAACCTCCTTTTGCTGCCAGGGCTTTTGAGAAGAGAAAAATATTTTTCAAGCCCCATCCTCCACGTGCCTTCGGAACAACAATCCTCTCCCAACGGACCCAAGGAGTCACATGTGATTCTTTCTTGCCGCTCCATATAAATATGAAGGTGATTTTTCTAGTTGCTTCCAATATTCCTTTTGGGATCCAAGAGAGTAACATCCAATAGACTGGAATGGCTTCCAATATCGATTTGACTAGCACCAGTTTGCCTTCTCGTGGGAGCCATCTATGACTCCAAGAAATTAGTCTTTTTTCCAATTTCTTTAAAAGCCACTTTGAGTCCTCTTTCTTGCAGTCATTTGGTTTTAATAAGAAACCCAAGTATTTCAATCCTTCTTCCAATTTCTTTTCCTTGAAGGGAAAGTGTTGCCTGAAGGCACCAAGCTCTTCTTCCGTCAACAAATTAGTTGTGAGTGACGATTTTTCTTCATTTATTACCATACCTGTTGCTTTTGAGAAAAGACTTAGGATGTTCTTCAGGGTTTTTGCATCCCTTTTGGAGCTCGTACTAAAAATTAGCACATCATCCACGAAAAGCAAGTGTGTAATTTGTAGAGTTTGTGATACTTTGATTTCAGATAAAGTTCCTAATCTTTTTGCTTCTGAAAATGCTTTGTTGACTCCTTAAACGACTAATAGAAAAACCAGAGGGGAAAGTGGACAACCCTGTCTTAAGCCTCTTTCTGAATGGAAAAAAGGGGAGGTAGAACCCTTAATTAGCACTGCAAAAGAGATTGTTGTAAGACAACTCATGATCCACTTGATGAAGGGAACTGCAAAGCCCAAATGAGTTAGTAATAAATGAATATAGAGCCAATTTACTCTGTCGTAGGCTTTGGAGAGATCATTTTTTAGCACTGCACCCTTTAGTTTTTTGGATTTATTGCTGTGTAGTCCTTCTTGTGCTACCCCTACAACTTCATGGATTTGTCTGCCTTCCAAAAATCTAAACTGCTCACTCGATATTCTGTCTCAGAGAATTCTTTTCACCCTTCTTGCAATAATTTTTGAAACAATTTTGTAGATGCAATTCCAGAGGGAAATTGGTCGGAATTCATTCAATGAAATTGGATTGTTAGTCTTTGGGCTTAAAGCTATGAAAGTAGAATTTAAGCATAGTGGAATTTGCCCTTTGATTTTGATGTCCTCTACCATCTTAAGTAAATCCTGTCCCAAAAGATCATAAAAACCTAGAAAGAACTCAATAGTCCAGTCGTCAGGACCTGGGCTTTTGTCTTTTTGGAAACTTCAAATTACTTTTTTCAGTTCTTCTTCTGTAACTTTTTCCATCAATATTCTGTTGTCCTCTTCATCGACAAATCTAGGGAAGAGCTGAGCCAATTGAACCACTTCTTCTACTGTAGCTTGGTTCTTTGCTCTGAAAAGGTCTTGAAAATGCTTTTTCCCTAATCTTGACATTCCCTCAAAAAGTGTTTTCTCGATTTCCATATTGGTCCTTCAAGTGCCAGATGGTATTTGCACACCTCCTACCTTTAGCAAATGCTTGGAAGAACTTTGTGTTCTCGTCTCCACTTTCCAGCTAAGTAGCTCTACTTTTCAGTCTCCACATTTCTTCCTTATCCTTGAGTAGCTTATTTCTCCTTTCTTCTAAACAGATTTGTGAGATCTTGGCTTTTGGAGTTGCATAATCCCCCCCTTCTTCCTCATAAATCCTTTGTAGTTGGGACTCAATTTCTTTAAGCTCCATGTCTTCATTTTGACTTTTTTGAAAAGCCCAGATCTTTACTTTTGCTTTAATCCTGTTTAAATTTTCGGCAAAGTGGAAGGCTGTCAACTGGTTGCTTTCTTGGAGATAGGGTATCCAACTTTCTTTTACAAGGTTAATGAAAGAGTCATCTGTTAGCCAAGTCTTGTTGAACTTAAAGGGGCTTGTTGGCTTTTTTGGACCCTGTCTTAATTCAAAGAATATCGGATAATGATCATAAATGGCCCCAAATCCAATCCACTGTTTCATTTGTAAATGTTATTCCAATTAAGAGTCAGCAATCAAAAAATGATCCAGCCTTTTTGCTATACTATCCTCCCCCACCTTATTGTTTCTCCAGGTTGGTTTGAGTTTGGTGGGTTCAATATCAAACACTTTGCACTCCGCAAGTTTTTGGGTGAAGTATCCTGCCAGGGTCTGCTCTTGCATGCACACCCGAGACTTCTGAGAGTCCCAAGGAAAAATTTAGATCTCTCCCTAGAATAACCAGTTGGTCTTTCAAGAAAGACTTATTAAAAAGAGTGTCCCAAAAAGGACCTCTATTCTGACAAGGACCATAAACATTAATGATGTGAAGTTTTTCTTCTAACTCTGGTACTGTAATAGCTACTCCTATCCTCGATTCCATGCCCCAGGAGTTTGAGACTTTGATAGTTTGTGTGTTCCAACCTATTGCCAAGCCCCCGGATCTTCTCGAGGCATCCGGGGTTTCAAAATCCCAACCTGGAAGAAAGGATTTCAGTCTTGTTTTTACCTCCTCTCCCTACCCCAACGTCTCTTGTAACGACAAAATCGCAGGGTTTTTGGAACAAGTCACCCTTTTTAGCGCTGGTCTTTTGAGGGGACCAACTAGACCCCTGCAATTAAAAGAGCAACATTTCGTCATGAACCCTTTCCCCAGGTTTGTCTTGCTTTAAGTGCCCGCTCTATTGACAATTGTTTTTCGGCCAAAAGGTCACACTTGGCTTTGGTTTGAGCTTTCGAAATCAGTGATTTCCTTTGGAGTCCTCCTCTATCCAGTGTCCTAACCACTTCTTTGGCTAAACCTCTAGAGGCAACATTCTTTTGGGATCTAAGGAAATAGCGGCCCGACGATGTCTATGAGGACGACGAAGTGGTGTCCTCTTCAATGCTACAAAGACGCTTTGGGCTTGGATGGTCAATCGTCGGGGAGTCATTCTTCGAAGTAACCGAGGGTCTAAAAGCTAACTAAGAGGAAATTGTCGAAAGAGACATATTTTTGAGAGCCTCCATCCACTCATTGCCTTCTAAATTTAAGTCGTTTATTAAAACAGTAATAGCAGGAGAGGAGGATAAAGAATTACCCGGGACCGAGTTTGGTACAAAATTCGGCTGTGTCTTGGAGATACACAAGGTCTCGACTTTTGTTGTTGCTTTGATGCCCAAATCAGTTGAGGATTCTTGTCTTTCTAGCACCGGAGCATATTGTTCTTTTTCTTTTGCTCGTCTTTGTCCTGCTGAGACTTGTCTTCCATCATCGAAAGACTCTGTATGATTTCTTTCCTCCTGAAACATTCTTTTTCCTTTGTCGCTTTTATATCCCTTTCCTTTGGTCCTTAAGGGCAGATTACAATTCGTAATCAGATGTCCATATTGGTGGCACCTCCTACATCTAAAGGGAACATTTTCGTAATCCACTTTCTGGGTGTGGGGGGTAAAGCTTCTCCATCTCAAGTTGACTTTTTCTCCTAAACCTTCCCCGACATTTAAACTGACTAAAACCCTTGCCACTTTTCTTTGTTTAGTTTCTTCAAAGGTCATGTTTGGTAAAGCTTCCACATCTCAGGTCGACTTCTTCTCTTAAACCTTCCTTGACATTTAAACTGACTAAAAGCCTTGCCACTTTTCTTTGTTTAGTTTCTTCAAAGGTCATGTCTGCATCTAGAAACTCCCCCAAGAAATTCCCAATCAATTTGAAATATTCCAAAAAACCAGAAATGACGAGGAAGCGTCGGTAGTCGAACCTAAACCGATATTTTGTCCAGTCTCTCTCTATTGGCGTCAAAAAGAGGGCTCCAAGGCTTTAGGAGTAATGGTGAGTTATTTACACCTTTCCAAGCACCCACTTTGCATGTTCTGGTTGCAAGAAGGTAAAAGCAAACCAGTTCCTCGTGAGTTCAATGATCTTTGGGACATAGCCAAGTTGTTCCTTCCAAGCAAAATGCATCCAATCAATCATAGTTTTAAGGGCGAAAGTTCTTCCACTTGCTCTTCCTACCAGAGTTTGATTTGCCATATGGGTAACCTGACTTAAATCCACTTCTTCCCCAAGGACCAGACTCTCGAGGTTTTCTTTAGACTTAAAATTTTTCCTCTTTAATTTGCGTCCTTCCCCTGTCTTCCTCCTATGATCGCTGCAATCTGAATCGTCGGCATAGCCGGTAGATCTTGAGGCAGCCTGTGTGAGATCTCTGATCTCTTTCTTCCAGCCGAAACCTCGGTGCTCTTCCTCTTCTAGGAAGGCTGAGATGAAGCCTTTGGTTGTGGAGTTTTTTAGAGTTTCCTCATGTTCCCTCGGGAGTCGTAAGAGGAGCTCATCTGCGTTCCTCTGTTTCGCTACCACTTCTTAGAAGCCTTTCGTTCCAAAGAACTTTCAGAGGACCTAAAACTCGCTTGAGAGGAAGAGGGCGATGAGATTAGAAACCCTCCCTTTGTCTGGTTGAACCAGTCTAGTTCTGAAACCCTTTGAGGGCTAAGTGAAGGTAGCCTACTTCTGGTAGCCTCGTTCCTGAAGGCCATTGCTAAAAAAAGTCCCTGAAAAAAACCTCTTCGTTCAAAGGAGGTTGAAAGAGAGACGACTTACGATACGAAAGTAGAGCTTCCTTTGTGGTATCCGTTGTTGATGATTGCAGCTATGTGAGACATTCTACAGCTTACAAACCTGTGAGATGTGGATCATTGCAGCTATGTGAGTCTTTCTATCAGCTTACAAACCTGTGAGAAAGCCCCTAAGAAGGGTACGTGGTTCCTACCTGAGATAGAGCTGGAACGTAGAGATGACCTCCTCCATTCAGAGAGTTGAGAAGAACTCCAGATGATTATCCAGTGGGAAAGGTGATTTGATGAGTTAGACATGCCTGTGGCTGAGCACAAGGTGAACGTGTGAAATCCCAAAGTGCTGGGTGCATCGTCATGTGAACATAAATGAAGATGATGTATTAGCCTCCTTTGAGCAACAGAGTTGACGAGAAGACTCCAGATGATTTTCTTGCGTGAGGCAGTGGGAAAGAAGATCTGTAGAGTGGACGTGCCTGTGGACGAGCACAGGTGAACGTGTGAAGATTTGGTTCTTCTGTGTAATGCAGTGAGCTAGAGATATGACATCCATATGGATGTGCCCCTAGTGGATTAGGACTAGTGTGTGTATCAGATCCCTTGCTATATATTGTTCAAGAGTCAGACCTGCCTGTAACCCTAATTGTTATGTAAAGGGTATAGGTTGGCCCCACCTTAATATGATTAATAATAAATGTAAAAGATAATTAATGTGGTTAATATTAATTATAATGTGACTTAGAGAGGTCGGGCCTGTTGAGCCAATAGACACTTCTGTTGATAGGACAAGTCTAATATAAGTAAAGGAAGATTTCCCATTGTGGAATCATATCCTTCATGTGAGTTTGGAAATTTCAGCAAGTACACTTCTTTGGGAAAAGTGCGCACCTCTCTTGGGCGCTAGAGTTCTAGGGTTCGAGCACCCTCGTGTGCTAGGGTTTATCTTGGTGGTGAAGGTCTTTCTCTTGAGAAATATAGCAAAGGATTTGGCTGGGTTTTCTTCCCTTGTGAGAAGGGTTTCCCAAGATACTTCTTGTGTTCTTGTGCATGGTGATTCTTCTTGTGATCTTGTGCATGGTGATTCTTCTTGTGATCTTGGTTGCTGCAACATTCTTGTTTATGGTTAAGACGAATACAAATTGAAACGAACTACATGCTTAACCTAGCTTATTGAAAAATCAACATCTGTGTGCTGCTGAAGCAAAAATTCAGTTTCCCCCTTCTCAGCCGATCGGTCCCCTGGGCCTCCACTTGTCAACATCCACAACTCTCCAGTGTCCAGGTGGTCGGTGTCCACGTAAGCTGGGGTCTCCATTTTGATCACCTGTTTTCTCTGCTTCCTTTGCAAACCGCACTTGCCTGGTAGAAGACCACCTCAGAAATTCCAAATTAAGTGCCTTAACCGCAGAGCCTAAACCACCGCCTGGTCCCTCACTGCAGTCTCTAACCCCAGCCCGAGACTTGACCGCAGAGCCCATTTTTTGATTACCCCAATTTTTTCCTATTGTTATTGGCTCTCTGGGGCCATTAATGGATATAACTTATAACAATTCTCATTTGTATTAGTTTTGTTCTTTTATTTCAGCTCAATGTTGAATGTCAATCAACTGTCTACTAATTAGGACAGCCCTGCAATGACTGATCAGTTTTAGTAAAGAAAAACCTATGGCCATAGTGACACTGCCCCTAAAGTAGGTGTTATTGTGCTTTAATCAGAATAATTCAGGCGGTTTTTTTAAGTTGTTGTCTCAGTATGCTAATGCGTTTTTGCACTGTGTATCCCACATTCCCAGCTGTTCAAAACTAGTTTGACAGAAATGCACTCACAAATATATTTGTCAGTTAGCTATCTTTTCTGGTTTTTCAATTCAACCTTGCTTCATGACTGACTTTGTCATTTTTTGATTTGCTTCTTCATAGATGACTTGTTTTTAGTTGATTTGCTTCTGCAATATTTGTTTGGCGTGCCCTTATAGTTGAATTGGTGGCAGGAACCATCGTGGACTCCGACACTACTGGGGCCTCCGTGTTCGTGGACAGCACACAAAAACAACTGGTCGTAGGGGAAAAACTGTTGGTGTCTCAAAGAAGCGTTGAGTATATATTAATTTTTGTGAGAAAGTGTCATGCCTAACTGGACAATTTTGCCTTGGCTTGAAGTGGTGTAGTCTCATTTTGTATTCTTTTCTGCTTTGGAATACCTGACTTCTTGGGTAGGTATGTCCATCATTATATCAATACATTTAGAACCACCACAAATTATTGGCATTAGCAATTCTTGCTCGGACTGGGACTAGTTTTAGTGAGCCTCATTGTTATCATTAGGCTGTTTTTAAATTTACATTTTTTGTCCAAAATTTTGGACAAAAAATTGCCATTCTTCTGTTACTAATTATACATCTCAACATTGGTCTTGTAGCTTCAGATCTCAATTTATTGTTTCAATTAAATTGAAGTTCTTAATCATTGCTGGCACACTGACAAGTATATATCTTTGTTATTGTTAGGCTGTTTTTAAAATTTACATATTTTGTCCAAAATTTTGGTTAGAAAATTACCATTCTTCTTTTACTAATTATACATCTCAACATTGGTTTTGTAGCGTCAGTTTTTGTTTCAATTAAATTGAAGTTCTTAATCATTGCTGCGACGCTGACAATCATTTCTCTAATTTTGTAGTTTGCCTTACCAGTAATGAAATGAATAGTTTTGAATAATCACGACTAAATGTTATGCAAATAATGCAAATCCTGAATATGTAACTCTTCGGAATCATGTCTTACTTTAAAAGGTTTGATTTCTGACATGTAATTAGATGCTGTGTAGTATAATGTATCATTGATTTAAGTATGCAGTTGCTTTTATGGCAGCTATGTTACTGCTAACAGTAGGAAGTTAAGGTAGAGAAAGGTACAGGAGAAAAACTATCGTATTATTATTGTTTAAGTTATATGGCAGATAACTGTTGAAGTCATTAGTCAAGTAGTTCATTGTGGTGTCTTGAGAGTTCTTGCAATTGCAACAGGGTTTAAATGACTGATTGCCAAACCCAAAAACAGTCTGGCTTTGCTTGTATGCAATTGCTTTTATGGCAGCTGTTTTACTCCCAATTGCAGGAAAGGCGAAGGTATATGAGAAAAGCGAATATCAGATTTGAGATTGTTTAAAGTTATTTGGTACATAATCTTTGAAGTCAGAATAGTAGTTTGTTGACTGGTCTTGAGAGTTATTTCAATTGTATCATGTTGTATCATCTCAGGATTTATTTGACTAAATGTCGACCCAAAAAACAATCATGCTTTGCTTGTATGCCATTGCTTTTATGGGAAGCTGTCCTAATGCTAACAGTAGGAAGTAAAGGTAAAGTTATATGAGAAAAGCCAATATCAGATTAAGATTGGTTAAGTTATATGCGGCTAACTGTTGAAGTCAGTAGTCAAGTAGTTCTTGCAATTGTAACATTTTTTATTATCATTAGGATTTAATTGACTAATAGCCAATTCAAAAACATTCATGCTTTGTGTAGAATTTTACATACATGTATATGTTTGTAGTTCCCCTACTACATGTCATGGTTTTATACATTTAGATTTCCTTTGGATGTCCTTTCTATTTTGTGTGGCTGATTTAAAAACAGTTTGTATGGAACAGTAACTGTTGAAGTCAGTAGTCAAGTAGTTCTTGCAATTGTAACATTTATTATTATTATTAGGATTTAATTGACTAATAGCCAATTCAAAAACATTCATGCTTTGTGTAGAATTTTACATACATGTATATGTTTGTAGTTCCCCTACATGTCATGGTTATATACATTTAGATTTCCTTTGGATGTCCTTTCTATTTTGTGTGGCTGATTTAAAAACAGTTTGTATGGAACAGATAGATGACAAAAGTAACTCATGCAGGAATTATTGTTATGGCAAAATAATTGCATTTTAATTTTTAAAATGTTGATTATGATCAGTTACATGTAAATTCTGTAAAATTTGGTTAGTTGTGGCGACATATATCAGAAGTCTTATGTACTCTGTATTTTTACTGAAAATGTTAATGTTAGTTTTTAGTTTTTTTCTGCTTTGTGACCCTTATATCCCAGCTCTAAATAGAGCTGGGATTCCAGTGAAGGTCCCGTTGATTTGTGTAGCTATGCTATTATATAGCATCCAAATACAGGGGATTGCATCAATTGAACACATAAGCATGCATGATTACTAAGGCCAAAGTTTTCATATTCTATGGTTCTTATGGACGTGAAAATTACATTCATTGAATTATGCAATATGGTAGACCTGCATGCAGATTCACTGAATTTTATGTTTGTTAAATAAAGGCTATTTATATTTATCCAAAAACTCATTGCGGTTTAACCCAGACACTGCCATGTAGGTTTACTGACCAATATAGCTAGCTGCCTGAGCCAGCAGACTCAGAGTGGTGGAGAGAGGCATGCAGCTCGAGGTATTTCATCCTAAGAATGGCAAGACTTGTTTTTAGTCTTTGAGCTCCAGAGGTTGTTTCCTAGCTTCAAGACGATGAGAGACCTTGCCCTGGTTTTCATGTTGGATTCTCCATCTTGCCGTTGACATTGCTGAACGAATCACATTGGCTTGCTCTTTTGCAGTGTCTTTGTCAGTGTTTCAACACTGATTAATGGTTTGAGCCTCCTTCACCATACGGCGACATCAACATTGCTCCATGGCGTAGGTCTTTGCCTGAGGATCAGAGACACTAATCTCAATATCAAATCGCCAGCCCGAGAGAGCTATATGCTTTTTCCGAATATGGGAAGAATAAATACGAGTAGGTGCACCTGGGGCCCATTTTCCAAACTCCATTAATGTGCAAAGTGCGAGAGATCACTGATAAGTGGGTTAACATCATTTTCCCTTATTGGAATTTGAAGAGTACTGGTATTGGCCATTGAATCCTCTGACATGGCGTATATAACGTAAAGGCGGTGACATGGACGGGGTCATAGCTTCTTTTTATTAAATTTGATATTGATTCTCATGGGATAATTCTATAGCATCCTTACCTCTTCGCTAAGTCTTAGAAGTAATTTCTCTTCAACATTCGCCATGACCTCTATGTCGGCATTGAGTGATTGTTTAACTTGATAAAATGAAGCAGCCATAAACCATTGGACCAAAGGGGCTATTCTTTGTATGATTTTTGTTGCACTTGGTGAAATGAAGTTTACTGTGCTAAAAACATTGGAGTTGTTACTCAACACAATTGGAGGCCTTGGCCCATTGCAAGTGCCTCTACCTCGTTGTTTGTAACATGCCACAATCCTTATGTGAATGCTATTTTGTATTCTTCTCCAGGGACCAAGCTTGATCGTCTTGCACTTGCCACCCCTTGAATCTTTCTCTACCCTTATTGACATCACTTTGAAGGATCTCTTTATTTGCTATAATTTTTAGTATAGGGATTGAATGTCTTTGAGTTCATTAATTGTATGAGATGTTTTTTTATTGTCTAGTTTTGATAGTGCTTCATTTCATTGGGAGCAAACTCTATCATTGTTAGTCTTGGTTGAAGTTCATATCTCAATTGGTCAAACCTCTTATGCCACACATAGATTGAAGCCACTGGTCAAACCCTTAAGAATCAAATATCATAGCAACCACAAGCCTCCATGATTTATATATGAATATTGTTGATTTTTCATAAGCTAGGTTAAGCATGAAGTTCATTCCATTTGAGCATTTCACTTAACCATAAAAAATAATGTTGCAGCAACCAAGATCACAAGAAGAAACACCATGCACAAGAACACAAGAAGTATCCTGGGAAACCCTTTTCAACAAGGGAAGAAAACCCAGCCAAATTTTTTGCTATATTCTTCAAGAGAAAGACCTTCACCACCAAGAAAGACCTAGCACACAAGAGGGTGTTCAAGCCCTAGAAGACTAGTACCCAAGAAAGGTGTGCACCTTTTCCCAAGTAATGTATTTGTTGAAATTTCCAAACTCACAAGAAAGATATGATTCCACAATGGGGAATCATCTTTTACTTATATTAGACTTGTCCTATGAACAAAAACGTCTATTGGCTCAACAAGGCTGATATCTCCAAGTCATTTTATAATAATAATAATAATAATAATTATTATTATAATTAAAGTTAACCATATTAATTATCTTTTACATTTATTATTAATCATATTAAGTTGGTGTCGACTTGTACCCTTTACATAACAATTAGGGTTACAGACAGGTCTGACTCTTGAACAACATATAACAAATGATCTGATACACCAACTAGTGCTCATCCACTAGAGGCACATCCATAGGGATGTCATAGCTTTGGTTCACTGCATTACATAGGAGAACCAGATCTACACACGTTCACCTGTGCTTATCCACAACCACGTCCACTCTACAGATCTTCTTTCCCACTTCCTCACACATGAGAATCATCTGGAGTTTTCTCGTCAACTCTGTTGCTCAGAGGAGGTAACACATCATCTTCATTTTCGTTCACATGATGATGCATCCAACACTTTGGGATTTCACACGTTCACCTTGTGCTCAACCACATGCATGTCCATCTCATTAGATTGCCTTTCCCACTGGATAATCATCTGGAGTTCTTCTCACTTTCTGAATGGAGGAGGTCATCTCTACGTCCCTAGTTCTGTCTCAAGCAGGAACCACATACCCTTCTTAGGGGCTTTCTCTCAGGTTTGTAAGCTAATAGAAAGACTTGCATAGTTGCAATGATCCACACCTCACAGGTTTGTAAGGTGGAGAATGTCTCACATAATTGCATTTATCAACACTCCCTCTTAGCTAGGGAGCCCTTTTTTATCATGCCAATCTCACACAGATGTATTTTGAATTTTGTCGAGTTATTGACACTCCCTCTCAACTAGGGAGCCATTCTTCACGAAGTTAATTTGGTGAAGATATCTGCAATCTGCTCATGTGTATGAATGTACTGCATGTGTACAGTTTTCCTCATCATTTCTATGAAATAAGGATATTTCATCTCATCGTATTTCGATCCATTAGGAAACACTAGGTTCTCAAGGAGCTTTACTCATGGCTCTTGGTTATCATCATAGGATCCATCTCATGGTCAAGTAAATCTGTCAGAAGTTTTTGAAGCCACATTGCTTTGCACACTTGATACTTATATACTCTGCCTCTGTGGTACTCAAGGCTACATAGTTTTGTTTCCTGCTGCATTAGGAAACCATTGAAAACTTCACGATAGAGCATCAACCGGATGTGCTTTTTCGATTCACTGTACTTTAGTCATATCTTAGGCCATATCCAACTGTGCCTTGTATATATCTCAATACATGTTTTGCTGTTGTCTAGTGAGTCTGTCTTGGTTGACTCATGAAATGACTAAACACATTCACTACATGGCATGAATCAAGTATGGGGTTGACCAGATACATTAGTGATCCAATCAGTTGTGGATCAGTCTCGTCTGAATCATCATCAATCTTATTTAAATCCATCACGGTGGATTTTGCATTCTATCATACTGAACTTTTTTAATATTTTCATTGTATATTTTTCTTGACTCAGGAAAATCTTATCGGTCATCTGTCATACTTCTTGTCCCAAGAAGTTGTGCATCATACTCAGATTCTTCATGTCGAATTCAGAAATCAAGGATTACTTGTAACAACAACGCTTTCTGAATAAGTCATCAGGATCAGGCTCTCGTCACCAACACTGTAATAATATAGGTTTGGATCAACAACACTCTTGCTGAAATCCATACTTATCAAGAGTCTATCTATCTGATATAGTTTCCATCTCATGGATGGAAGTGTATCGGGTTCATTGGATCAAGTGTCTTGTTGTTCTTGAGTTTATGTTTTAAGGCTATAAAACATACCGTCAAGGCATCCATTATATAAGCTGACATATAAAAAGACACTGGTTGTCCTTTTGACCTGGCTGCTTTGTAATTCATAACCTTTGATGTAAGGTTATCTGACATAATTTTGTGCCAATTAAAACTGCGTCCCTCTGAAACTTCCTCTAGGAAATGTGTCCATTCTGCATTAAAGTGACAAGGGTCCTTTCTCCCAAAGAGTCTACATAACGTCATTGCTACATACACCATATATTCGTTTAAAGAAGCCGTGGCATAAATTCCATGTAAATCGGCCCTAAACTTGTTTTCATCTCTGGCCCATCCTCTTATCATGTCAGGGTATGTTTGGCCACCTTCAATGCACTCTTTTCTTTGAAATGTAGCTACAAACTCAGAATTAAAAGTGTGTCTATAATTGGGCGAGAGCTTATACATTACTTGGATATGTTCAGGCCTGAATGAGCCGATAACAGCGCCTTGCTCGTTCAGAATACTTCTGGTCAGAACATCTACTTTATCCAGTGCCCAAACGATCATATCGGTATATGCCACAAGTCTCGGATGTGCATCAACTTTATGAAGCTCAATCTCGGCAATATCTCGGAAGTGATTGTCTAAATCAGTGGCTGGGTATTTAAGTTCTTCCTCTAGTTTTTCAGAAATTCCATTCCATGACTTGACAGAGTGTACCCCAGATGCAGTAGTGTCGAAAATAATATCACCTTCTGGTTGCTCTTCATTTTTCTTCGAAGCCTTTTTGGGTGCCACAGCTCTGTGTTCACTTGAAAACCTGTAATAGAGAGGATTTTAGCTTCGAAATGATAATGTAGACGTTTCAAAATTTACTTCGAATATATCATAAAAGCATTGAGATTTGTACCTCTGTTATGAAGTTATGGCTCTTAATGTAAAAGATATTCTCGAAGATATACATTTAATGTTTGTACTTGAGCTTTTCCAGTATTTTCAAATATAATAGAAACTTACCAAATTGGACAATTGCCGCATTAAAGATCATTCATAAAAAGTTTAACTTTAAACCTTGTTTATACGAATGATTAATTAGTGTTAATCTTGAATTAAATTTGAAAACATTCTTATCGGAGTTTCGAAACTTTTGATGTCAAAGAAATAAGTCATCGAAGAACCCCGATGGCCGAAATCGCGATGTATTATTTAAGTTAAAACATTTTTATTATCTTAATTAATCCAGATTAGATCTTTTCTGGATTTCATTAATTGGAAGATCGGGGATCGGGAAATCGAGAAATTTGATGACATGAAAACTGTTGCTCACAAAACCGCGAATCCTGATATCTCGATATAATTATTTACTCTTAATCATGCTTAGCAGTAATTAGATTAATTCAAAACTTCACTTAAGGATTAAATGTATCGCGAAATCGGGAAATCGAAAAACACGATGACAAGTTTCTTTGTTCTCACAAAATCGCGAATCCCGATTTTGCGATGAGATTAACTTAAAATTTAAACCCTTTTTAATTCTGATTTAAGTAAATTATGTTTTAATTAAGGATTAATGTATCGAGAAATCGGTGATCGGGATTTTGCTATTCAATTTGTGTTAAACATTTGTTCACACAAAACTCCGAATTTCGATTTACCGATTTAAATTAAAATTCCTTTAATTTTGAAATATTGTCCGTTTAAAAGGTTGTTTGAAAAAGTGTTAGAAACTTATGTTCGTTTAGATTTTTTCCATTTTTTGTTCAAAAAATAAATAAATAAAGATATCATGAATTTATCAGTGATGAAATTCTTGTTTTAGGAAATTTGAAAAATACAAAGACTCAAAAATACAAATTTTTCATCCTCAAGAATAAAAATTTTAAGCTCTGTTTCAACATAGGCTCCAACTGGGGACCTCGTCTCCCTGCGGGACGAGGAGAACATGCAGACTCAGTGCCTTCATTGGGAAATGGGGTCAAGGGTTTACCTCTGATAAACTGTTCAAGGAGCAGGAAAAGAAATTACATAAAGTCTTTGAAAACCTTTTCAAAACTTCTTACTTGTTTGAAATTCAGATATAGTCTCCTTCAAAATTCTCCTTCTCCTTCCAAAATTGAGTTAGTATTGAGATGATTAGAACAATCTTTAGAAACTCAACAAATTATTGAACATTCCAGCTTGCATCAATCGAAATAAAATTTATAATTTTAAAACTGGGAAGCTCTAATTTGACTTAAGATGAATATCCAGTTTTTGAAAAATTGATAACTAGAATAGAGTTATAGATAAGTATAACAATCTTACAGATACCTCAGACATTGCTTCACTGCCAGCAGGCCTGTTCAGTACCCCGGTGAAGTTATCTATCCCTTTTTACTGAATTTCCTTTCACCGCTTCGAATGCTTATTTTATGCTCAGACATTGCTTCACTGCCAGCGGCCCTGTTCAGTACCCCGGTGAAGTTATCTATTTCTTCTATTTTCAGACGATGGCAATCATTTAAATGAATTTCCTTTCATCCTCTGTAGGACTAGATGGGGGCAATCAATTATGAATTTCCTTTCACCATCTGTCTTATAATTAGCTTATGCTTACGAAGCGGGGGCAATCAGTGATACTTAATATATCAGGGGTGGTGATCTGTGTAAAATTTTATGATAAAGATTTGTCAACTTGTTTTGGTTATTCTAGACCAATTTTTCTCAACCTTCAAAACTTCTTAGTCTGTAGAGAAAAGGGAAAAATATTTTCAGGAGATCTTCTCTTGAGCAAGCTTAAAAGTTCAGACAAACTGTTAAGAAACTTAAAATATTCAAAGTTAATCTCAAACCTAACCATTTTTAGTCAGAGAGAAAAATCATGAAAGCTGACCTATCTGAATTCAATCATTTGAGGATTTTCGAAGTCAATACACAATATTTTCAACTCTGATATCAAGTTTTTGTTTGTTTGTTTGTTTGTTTTTTTTTTTTTTTTTACGAAGTAGTTTTTCAAAAAACCCGAGAGAAAAAAAAAACCGGTATATACAAAATTATTATTATTATTATTTTTTTATTCCATGTAATGCTTTAAGAATCGTGCGTTAACAGGGGCATTTGTGATCTTACCATCTAAATTTTCCAGTAGAAAGGAGTTTTTACCTTCAGAAGATGATATTTTAAAGGGTCCATACCAGATGTGATCAAATTTACCGTTTTTTCCCGAATATTCCTTACGAGCATCCCACCTCAGAACTATATCTCCTGGAAGAAAGTTCCTGTTCTTGGCCTTGCGATCAAATAACATCTTCATATTATCCTGGTACTTCTGTAGCTTCTCATCTATTACATCCCTGTGCTGCTGAACTTCAATTAATTGGTTTATTCTTCTAGTGAGAGGATTTGACTCTTCCTTCTCATCCTGCCACAACTTCATCACAGGAAGTGCTAAATTTATGGGCAATACTACATTTGTCCCATAAACCATTTGAAATGGTGAAGTACCGATAGATTTCTTCGTTCCTATCCGATTTGTCCATAATGCATACTTTAAATGTAAGTGCCAAGATTTTTTATTTTCATTTAAGACTTTCTTAATTATACTGATCAAACTCTTATTAGAAGATTTAGTCAAACCGTTTCCTTGTGGATAATACGCTGTGGAATGTCCAAGTACAATGTTATATTTTTGGCAAAAATTGATCATTGCCATTGACTTGAAAGCCTGTGCATTATCTGTTTCTATCTTTCTAGGACAGCCAAATCTTGCCAATATATTCTCTTCCAAAAAATCTATAACCACAGAATCAATGGCCTTTCTTGTAGGGATTGCTTCCACCCACTTGGTGAAATAATCTGTGGCAGTGAGAATCCACCTATGTTGGGCGCTTGAATGTGGATTTATCTCACCTACGAAGTCAAGCCCCCATTGCTGAAAAGGGGCTTCTGTTTTGACTGGAACTAGCGGCATATCTGGTAACTTATGTTTTTCAGTGAAAAATTGGCAAGGGTTACAAGCCCTTACCTTAGCATTTACATTAGGGAATAGTTTACGCCAGTAATAACCAGCCCTTAAGATTTTATATGCCGTTGCTCTCCAAGCATGATGCCCTCCACAGACCCCTTCATGAAACTGACTTATAACTTCCTCTGTCTCTGATTCGACCAGGGAAACTAAGAGGAAACCAAGTGGGTCTTTCCAGTATAATTTTTTCTCGGAAATGCAGTATTTAATTGCATGCAGTTTCAAAGTTCTAGCTTTGGAAGGTGATAAACCATCTGGACATTTTAAAGTTAAAAGATATGTTACTATATCTTTATACCAGTCTGACGAAACGAATTTGTCCTCAATCTTGTTTCCGATTATTTGATCATCGATTTCATGCATATCTATCCATTCTTCTTCCTCTTGAGCACTGTTTATCCTAAGAGCCCGAAGATTAGATTCAGCTAGAAGTCTAGCCAAACCCTGTCCTTTTACTAATTTAGTTGGTTTAACCTCCAAGTCAAATTCCTGAATTTTTGCAAGCCATCTACCCCTTTTACCATCATTGTCTGCTTGTATTAAGATATCCTTTACAACACTGGTAGGTACATATGCAATGATTTTGGAATGTAATACATATGTTCTAAACTCTTTCAATGCTTTAACCATTGCGTAAGCTTGCTTTTCCATTATGTTGTATTTAAGCTCGGCATCTCGAAAGATTTTGCTAAAGAAGGCGATGGGTTGCTCAAAACCTTCTTCATTCTTCTGGAGGAGAACAGCAGCAAGCGTATGTTCTGAGGCAAATGAAAATATGAGGAAGTCCTTAAGATAATCTGGACTTGCTAGTACCGGTGCCTCACTTATAACTTTTTTAATGTGGGCAAATGATGCCTTTGCTTCTGCTGTCCACCTAACTTCGCTGTTCTTCCTGAGCATATCTGTAATCAGTTTAACAATTTCAACAAAGTTAGGAACAAATCTTCTCAAAAAAATTATTTTTCTTAAAAAAGATTGATTTTCTTTAACATTTCTAGGAATAGCTAATGTTTCTATGGCCTCTACTCTTTTATGATCTATTCTTATACCATCTCGGGATACTATATGACCTAACAACTTGCCTTCCTGCATGGCGAAATGAGACTTTTTAGGGTTTAATGAAAGACCAAACTTACGACATTTTTCAAAAGTTTGTTTTAGATGAATTATATGATCTTTATCCGATTTTGAAAAAACAGTAAGGTCATCCAGATATATAACTACAAACTTATCTCGTTCGCTGACAAAAGCAATATCCATTGCTCGTTGAAAAGTAGCTCCTGCGTTCATAAGTCCAAATGACATTTTATCATACATGAATGTACCCCAAGGAGTTGTGAATGCAGTTTTTTCCTTATCAGGCTCACTAACAACAATTTGATTATATCCTGAAAAACCATCAATCATGGACATCTTAATAGCTCCTACTATTTTTTCAAGCACGTGATCCATTTTTGGTAGAGGATAGTTGTCTTTAAGAGAAGATTTATTCAAATTTCTAAAGTCAACGCATAATCTGATTTTCCCATTTTTCTTCCTCACTGGTACTTGGTTAGCAACCCAATCAAAATATCTTAAGGGAACAATAATTTTAGCATCCAGAAGCTTTTTAACTTCTTTCTCAATGACAGGTAATAAGATCGGGTTAAACTGTCTGAGTTTTTGCTTGAAAGGTTTGACACCAGGTTGAAGTGGTATTTTGTGTTCTATCACCGAAGTGTCATATGTTTTCAAATCTTCGTATGACCATGCAAATGCATCTTTATATTTTTTCAACAATTCTGTGTATTTGTTTTTATTTTCTTCTGATAAAAATTTAGATAACTTAACCATTTTGGGATTATCTACAGTTCCTATGTTACAATCTTCAACCTCTTCTGGTTGAGGTTGCATAGTAGTTTTAGAGGGAATGTCATCTTTATTAAAGAGTCTTTCCAAATGAATCAGACCTTTGGGGATTTGATTGTTTTTAAGGACAAACATCCGGTGGTTAGCTATTTTATCATGAAACTCTTTTGCATCTTCCTCTTCCTGCATGATCCAACTTGGATCATTTTGATTTTCCTGATCATTATATGTTTCTGAAAACTCATCTAAAGATTCAAGAAGCTTTTTGAGTTGCTCATCGTCTTCGAACACTTGCCAATGTTGTACATTATCGGGTATGGAAGGACGATGTCTCATTTGAATATGGTATTTTAAATTAAAAGTTGTCGGGGGTGTAAATGTTGATGCAGCTTTAGCTAAAGCATCAGCCTGTTGGTTTTCGGATCTAAGGACAAAATAAAAATTCGCAGAAGTGAAGAAATTCTCAATTAAATCCCATACACAGTTTCTATAAGACCTTAATCTAGGATGTTTAGCTTGATATTGCCGATTTACTTGTTTTATGATTAATTCAGCATCACCGAAGACTTCAATATTTTTAATTTTCATTTTTCTCGCAGCTTCTAAACCAAGTACTAAAGCCTCATATTCACATACATTATTTGTACAGTCTATATACCACTGGAGTCTATAAGAAAAAGGGATCACAAATTGATCATCAGGAGCAATAAGGAGTACTCCAGCCCCAACTCCAAGATAGGAGGAAGCACCATCAAAAAACATTTTCCATGTACCAGTATTATATACATTTTCTTTTATTTCATTTTTTTGAATTTTTTTCTTTTGTATCTTTATTATCTACATCTATCTCAAAATCATCATCTAACGATAATATACAGTTCCCTAAATCTTGATCTGCGATATACACTGGATGATTTTTAGGATTTTTTGGGTCATTCACAGTGAATGCCATCCGAGTTTCCCTGTATAGACAAGTGAGTTGTCCTCCGAAAACATGAATCGTAGCATATGTCATGTCTAACTGGAGGGATCCTCTGAGCTTAGCGCCCCATGATCTAGATAGTAGCATTCCATGTTTTGGGGGAATATCTGCAACTACTACATCCATAAGGATACTTTTAGCGGGTATCTGGGCCAAATTAACCACTAGGTCTTTAATCATCCCTATGCATTTAACTTTTCTCGAATCAAATGAATACAAATCACCATAGGGTCTTGTGACTTCGAGACCAAGTTTATCCATTATTGCTTTAGGCATGACATTATGAGAAGCTCCAGAATCCAACATACAATTGTGTAAAAGGTGGTAACAAATAGTAAGTGTGATATAAAAAGGAGCTACTGTATCTCTTGCCCCTTCTACATGCGGACCAAAAACTATGATAGGTTTATCATCTTCTAAGTTAATTGTGTCGGCCTGACTTTCTTTTTCAGAAAAATTAAGCATTTTAGCTATTTGTTTTCGGTATACTGGATTTTTAGCTAATTCGACAAGGGGGATAGGGATTTTGATCTTGCTAATTTCGTTTTCCAAGTTAAAATTGCCTAGAGCCTTGTCATTCTCAATGTGTGGGGCTTCCATAACTTTTTTCTCGGTTTTACGTTGTGATGTAACCTTATTTTCCTTTATAGGAGCTTGTGTATTTACAGGGGTTGTTCCCACTGGTTCTAACTGTACAGGGTTATCAATTGTATTTCTTTTTGCAGACTGTTTATCTACAACTTTTGGGTTTTCTCCATCAGTATCATTTCTAAGCAAAACCTTTTTTGTTTGAACATTAGGGAAATTTTTATTTCTCGGTCTCAGATTATATTTTCCCTGCAAGTCAGCAATAATATCATCTGCAACACTTTGATATGTATGATCATCAGTGGCATTATTGCTAACTTTATCTTCTAATTTACTTTCTTTAATCAAAGATGATTCATAATCCTGTCTAGATAAATAAGGGTACCTATTATCATCACCAAGATTACTAATATCTTCGTCCAATTCTTCAAACTCACCAAAATCTTCCTCTCCAATATAATCTTCACTTTTTAAAGGGTGTTTGAATTTTTTGATCTTCATTTTTTATCGTTTTATGTGGTCCTTGAGGTTCAGGATTTTTTCGGAAATCCTTTATGGGAAAATTATCTCTTCTAGGTCTTTCTAGCTCCATTTTCGAAATTTTGTTTGAGAGTTGCTGAATAACCCTAGCCATCTCTTCTAATTTATCTCCAGAAGATTTTCCCGATCCTGAAGGCCCACCTTGTTCTTCAAATTTTCTATTTTCTTTATTTACATTTTCGGTCTTTGCTTTAAGCTTCCTTGATGCCATCATATTTGATTCTATTTCAACTGCATCATCTTGCATTTTAGAGAGATCTAATGATTTTCTCTCCCTCAATAGCAAAGCAAAGTCAGGATCAAAAGCACCAGCATAAGTTACTTTGGCTGAAGGTTGTGAAGGTTTAACTTCAGCTGGAATTTTATTGTATAATTTATTAAATCTTTGTGTGAATTCCAGTACTGACTCAGAGTTTTTCTTTTTTAGGGCTCCGAATTTGGTTAGATAGTAGAGGTGGTCTTTCCTCTCACCCCATTGTCTGATGAATGCACTCTCAAGCTCTTCATAAGATCTTAACGATCCAGCTGGTAAAGATCGAAACAAAGTTCTCACCTGTCCCTCAAAAGTTTGAACAAGTAATCTGGAATAAACATCTTCATGTTCTATTCCAAGTATATCTGCAAATTGATCGAAAAAGTTGATATGTTCTTGTGCAGTCAAATCACCCTCCCCTGTAAATTTTGGGAGGCTCTTCATATAGTTCTCAGGGAGATCATGAAGAGGAACAGGAAGGACGAGGGGAGCATATCTAGCAGCCACTTTGGCAAAAATCCCAGGAACTGGTACTTGACCTCCTCCAGGAGCACCACCTCCACCTCCAGCACCTCCTTGTCCAGCCATGGTTAGGTTTGGGACTGAAGTTGGGACAGTGTGTGGAGAAGATTCTTGGAAGACCGGAGACGAAACTTCGGGAAAAGAAAAAGTGTCAAAAGAGGGGGGAAGCGAAAGTGCTCCTTCAAAAGATTCCGATGAATTTGATTGCGTAAAATTAGGCTTATCTGTAGAATAGGTTGATAAAAGGATTTGTTTAATTGATTTTCTTGATTTTAAGAATTTTTTTCGGATTAGAGACTGGCGAGGTCTGTTTGCTATCCGGGTTTTTTCTGGTATTCTTACGGCTACTAGCTAGTTTATTTAATGTGAAGTCGCCAAGTGAAAGTTAATTTAGCCTTAGAAAGTTTTCTGTTCTTGTTCACTATCAACAACAGAAAGTGTCAATGTCGTTCTTCCCAGGGAAATAATTCGTTTCTTCGTTCCCCAACAACGGCGCCAAAAAGATGTTGTTCCTGAGTTTATGTTTTAAGGCTATAAAACATACCTTCAAGGCATCCATTATATAAGCTGACATATAAAAAGACACTGGCTGTCCTTTTGACCTGGCTGCTTTGTAATTCATAACCTCTGATGTAAGGTTATCTGACAGAATTTTGTGCCAATTAAAACTGCGTCCCTCTGAAACTTCATCTAGGAAAGGTGTCCATTCTGCATTAAAGTGACAAGGGTCCTTTCTCCCAAAGAGTCTACATAACATCATTGCTACATACACCATATATTCGTTTAAAGAAGCCGTGGCATAAATTCCATGTAAATCGACCCTAAACTTGTTTTCATCTCTGGCCCATCCTCTTATCATGTCAGGGTATGTTTGGCCACCTTCAATGCACTCTTTTCTTTGAAATGCAGCTACAAACTCAGAATTAAAAGTGTGTCTATAATTGGGCGAGAGCTTATACATTACTTGGATATGTTCAGGCCTGAATGAGCCGATAACAACTCCTTGCTCATTCAGAATACTTCTGGTCGGAACATCTACTTTATCCAGTGCCCAGGCGATCATATCGGTATATGCCACAAGTCTCGGACGTGCAACAACTTTATGAAGCTCAGTCTCGGCAATATCTCAGAGGTGATTGTCTGAATCAGTGGCCGGATATTTAAGCTCTTCCTGTAGTTTTTCAGAAATTCCATTCCATGACTTGATAGAGTGTACCCCAGATGCAGTAGTGTCGGAAATAATATCACCTTCTGGTTTCTCTTCATTTTTCTTCAAAGCCTTTTTGGGTGCCATAGCTCTGTGTTCACTTGAAAACCTGTAACAGAGATGATTTTAGCTTCGAAATGATAATGTAGACGTTTCAAAATTTACTTCGAATATATCATAAAAGCATTGAGATTTATACCTTTGTTATGAAGTTATGGCTCTTAATGTAAAAGATATTCCCGAAGATATACATTTAATGTTTGTACTTGAGCTTTCCCAGTATTTTCAAATATAATAGAAACTTACCAAATTGGACAATTGCTGCATTAAAGATCATTCATAAAAAGTTTAACTTTAAACCTTGTTTATACGAATGATTAATTAGTGTTAATCTTGAATTAAATTTGAAAACATTCTTATCAGAGTTTCAGAACTTTTGATGTCAAGGAAATAAGTCATCGAAGAACCCCGATGGCCGAAATCGTGATGTATTATTTAAGTTAAAACATTTTTATTATCTTAATTAATCCAGATTAGATCTTTTCGGGATTTCATTAATCGGAAGATCGGGGATCGGGAAATCGGGAAATTCGATGACATGAAAACTGCTGCTCACAAAACTGCGAATCCTGATATCCCGATATAATTATTTACTCTTAATCATGCTTAACAGTAATTAGATTAATTCAAAACTTCACTTAAGGATTAAATGTATCGCGAAATCGGGAAATCGGAAAACACGATGACAAGTTTCTTTGTTCTCACAAAATCGCGAATCCCGTTTTTGCGATGAGATTAACTTAAAATTTAAACCCTTTTTAATTCTGATTTAAGTAAATTATGTTTTAATTAAGGATTACTGTATCGGGAAATCGGGGATCGAGATTTTGCTATTCAATTTGCGTTAAACATTTGTTCACACAAAACTCCAAATTCCGATTTACCGATTTAAATTAAAATTCCTTTAATTTTAAAATATTGTCCGTTTAAAAGGTTGTTTGAAAAAGTGTTAGAAACTTATGTTCGTTTAGATTTTTTCCATTTTTTGTTCAAAAAAATAAATAAAGATATCATGAATTTATCAGTGATGAAATTCTTGTTTTAGGAAATTTGAAAAATACAAAGACTCAAAAATACAAATTTTTCATCCTCAAGAATAAAAATTTTAAGGTCTGTTTCAACATGTCTCATCATAGACAACTCCCTCTGTTTATGAGAAACCTCTGGCTATAGATCTCTTTTTGTATTTCTTGACACATTTATCAGCTGCATGCTTTACAACAAACTTCCCTTTCTGGTCCCTTAATAATATCTTATGCATCATTCTTTTAAGATATATTGATATTCTTCTGTTATGGAATTTTGCCATACCGATTCTCTTGTTGCTTCTCCAAGACAAGGAGTCTCAACATCAATGAAGTGGCTCATGACTGAAGGATAGCTCGAAAATCTCTTTTGCTTTCTCAGAATGTGTATTGAGAGGCTTGTATGTTTCTCTGCTTCTTGCAGAGTGAGTCTAGGTAGGCATTTTATGCCCTATTGCAATATCTCTGAACATATCAACTGGAGAAACTGGATAACCTGGAGTAATGTCTGTCTCCCTCTGAATTGTTGAAGGGGGAGAAGGTATTGTCTCATTGTCAATCTCCATCTGAGATTCTTTGGGTCTTTGAAAAACTGTCTCTTCTTCAAGGACATCTATGCTTGTCTCAATCTGTCTCTGATTAGGGATGTCTTTGAAGATTCACTGTATCCTTTCTTTCTAAAGGATCTAGCTTGGACTTCTTCTTTTTGGGTACATGAAAATACATTGGGCACCCAAATAAACTGAAGTGTTCAATCTCAGGCTTCATTCTGGTGAAGACTTCTTCGGGAGTTATGTTTTTCAAAGTCCGGTGAAGACTCTTGTTCTGCACATATACTGTGTCATGCATGCTTCTTTCCATGGAATCCTATAAAGATTCTGATCATGCTTTGTAGCATTGGTTGTTTCAATGATGGTTCTATTCTTCTTCTTTCTCAAATGGTTTTGGCTCCTTCTGAGTCAAGTGACTCCCTTTGAAGGATAAGCATCTTCTTTTCTTGTTAACCTATCTGGAACAAGAAAACAAAAAAAACCAACACAAGAATATCCCTTAAAGGAGAATAATGAGTATGTCTCTAGAATCAAAACATTTTAAGGAATATTGTCACAGCTACAACACCTACTTGTAATGTAGCAAACTTTTAGAAATATAGGTTAGAGGAATGACAATTACAACAATCAAACCTGAAGTCTTTACTTTGAGTGTGTTGTTTCTCTGAATGCACTGAGATCCCTCTGGATCCATGACTTCAACAAAGGTTCCTTCCTCCTGCAATTTCGCTCATGATAATGATACAAATAATATATACAAGTGCATACCTGGGGATGTTGAT
>ML819537.1:47256-95189 GCA_009831015.1 Picea engelmannii
CTAAATAGAGCTGGGATTCCAGTGAAGGTCCCGTTGATTTGTGTAGCTATGCTATTATATAGCATCCAAATACAGGGGATTGCATCAATTGAACACATAAGCATGCATGATTACTAAGGCCAAAGTTTTCATATTCTATGGTTCTTATGGACGTGAAAATTACATTCATTGAATTATGCAATATGGTAGACCTGCATGCAGATTCACTGAATTTTATGTTTGTTAAATAAAGGCTATTTATATTTATCCAAAAACTCATTGCGGTTTAACCCAGACACTGCCATGTAGGTTTACTGACCAATATAGCTAGCTGCCTGAGCCAGCAGACTCAGAGTGGTGGAGAGAGGCATGCAGCTCGAGGTATTTCATCCTAAGAATGGCAAGACTTGTTTTTAGTCTTTGAGCTCCAGAGGTTGTTTCCTAGCTTCAAGACGATGAGAGACCTTGCCCTGGTTTTCATGTTGGATTCTCCATCTTGCCGTTGACATTGCTGAACGAATCACATTGGCTTGCTCTTTTGCAGTGTCTTTGTCAGTGTTTCAACACTGATTAATGGTTTGAGCCTCCTTCACCATACGGCGACATCAACATTGCTCCATGGCGTAGGTCTTTGCCTGAGGATCAGAGACACTAATCTCAATATCAAATCGCCAGCCCGAGAGAGCTATATGCTTTTTCCGAATATGGGAAGAATAAATACGAGTAGGTGCACCTGGGGCCCATTTTCCAAACTCCATTAATGTGCAAAGTGCGAGAGATCACTGATAAGTGGGTTAACATCATTTTCCCTTATTGGAATTTGAAGAGTACTGGTATTGGCCATTGAATCCTCTGACATGGCGTATATAACGTAAAGGCGGTGACATGGACGGGGTCATAGCTTCTTTTTATTAAATTTGATATTGATTCTCATGGGATAATTCTATAGCATCCTTACCTCTTCGCTAAGTCTTAGAAGTAATTTCTCTTCAACATTCGCCATGACCTCTATGTCGGCATTGAGTGATTGTTTAACTTGATAAAACGAAGCAGCCATAAACCATTGGACCAAAGGGGCTATTCTTTGTATGATTTTGGTTGCACTTGGTGAAATGACGTTTACTGTGCTAAAAACATTGGAGTTGTTACTCAACGCAATTGGAGGCCTTGGCCCATTGCAAGTGCCTCTACCTCGTTGTTTGTAGCATGCCACAATCCTTATGCGAATGCTATTTTGTGTTCTTCTCCAGGGACCAAGCTCGATCATCTTGCACTTGGCACCCCTTGAATCTTTCTCTTCCCTTATTGACATCACTTTGAAGGATCTCAGTGATTTATTTGCTATAATTTTTAGTATAGGGATTGAATGTCTTCAAGTTCATTAATTGTATGAGATGTTTTTTTATTGTCTAGTTTTGATAGTGCTTCATATTCATTGGGAGCAAACTCATTGGAAGTCTTGGTTGAAGTTCATATCTCAATTGGTCAAACCTCTTATGCCACGTACAGATTGAAGTCATTGGTCAAACCCTTAAGAATCAAATATCATAGCAACCACAAGCCTCCATGATTTATATATGAATATTGTTGATTTTTCATAAGCTAGGTTAAGCATGAAGTTCATTCCATTTGAGCATTTCACTTAACCATAAACAATAATGTTGCAGCAACCAAGATCACAAGAAGAAACACCATGCACAAGAACACAAGAAGTATCCTGGGAAACCCTTCTCAACAAGGGAAGAAAACCCAGCGAAATCATTTGCTATATTCTTCAAGAGAAAGATCTTCACCACCAAGAAAGACCTAACACACAAGAGGGTGCTCAAGCCCTAGAAGACTAGTACCCAAGAGAGGTGCACACCTTTTTCCAAGTAATGTATTTGCTGAAATTTTCAAACTCACAAGAAAGATATGATTCCATAATGGGGAATCATCTTTTACTTATATTACACTTGTCCTATCAACAAAAGCGTCTGTTGGCTCAACACGGCTGATCTCTTTAAGTCATTTTATAATAATAATAATAATAATAATAATAATTATTATAATTAATGTTAACCATATTAATTATCTTTTACATTTATTATTAATCACATTAAGTTGGTGTTGACTTGTACTCTTTACATAACAATTAGGGTTACAGACATGTCTGAATTTTGAACAACATATAGCAAAGGATCTGATACACTCACTAGTGCTCATCCACTAGGGGCACATCCATAGGGATGTCAAAGCTTTGGCTCACTGCATTACATAGGAGAACCAGATCTACACACGTTCACCTGTGCTCATCCACAACCACATCCACTCTACAAATCTTCTTTCCCACTTCCTCACACATGAGAATCATTTAGAGTTTTCTTGTCAACTCTGTTGCTCAGAGGAGGCTAACACATCATCTTCATTTCCGTTCACATGATGATGCACCCAACACTTTGGGATTTCACACGTTCACCTTGTGCTCAACCACATGCATGTCCATCTCATCGGATCGCCTTTCCCACTGGATAATCATCTGGAGTTCTTTTCACTCTCTGAATGGAGGTCATCTCTACGTCCCTAGCTCTGTCTCAAGCATGAACCACATACCCTTCTTAGGGGCTTTCTCTCAGGTTTGTAAGCTAAGAAAAAGACTTACTTAGTTGCAATGATCCACACCTCACAGGTTTGTAAGGTGGAGAATGTCTCACATAATTGCATTCATCAACACTCCTTCTCAGCAAGGGAGGCATTTTTTATCATGCCAATCTCACATGGATGTATTTTGAATTTTGTCTTGGCTGGAGTTATCGACACTCCCTCTCAACTAGGGAGCCATTCTTCACGAAGTTAATTTGGTGAAGATATCTGCAATCTGTTCATGTGTATGAAGGTATTGCATGTGTATGATTTTCCTCCGCATCATTTCTATGAAATAAGGATATTTAATCTCATCGTATTTCGACCCATCGGGAAACACTAGGTTCTCAAGGAGCTTTACTGATGACTCTTGGTTATCATCATATGATCCATCTCATGGTCAAGTAAATCCGTTAGAAGCTTTTGAAGCCACATTGCTTCGCACACTTGATGCTTATATACTTTGCCTCTGTGGTACTCGAGGCTACATAGTTTTGTTTCCTGCTGCGTTAGGAAACCATTGAAAACTTCATGATAGAACATCAACGGGATGTGCTTTTTCGGTTTACTGTGCTTTAGGCATATCTTAGGCCATATCCAACTGTGCCTTGTATATATCTCAATACATGTTTTACTGTTGTCTAGTGAGTTTGTCTCGGTTGACTCATGAAATGACTAGACACATTCACTGCATGGCATGAATCAAGTTTGGGGTTGACCAGATACATTAGTGATCCAATCAGTTGTGGACTAGTCTCGTCTGAATCATCATCAATCTTCTTTAAATCCATCACGGTGGATTTTGCATTCTGTCATACTGAATTTCTTTAATATTTTCATTGTATATTTTCCTTGACTCAGGAAAATCTTATCGGTCATCTGTCATACTTCTTGTCCCAAGAAGTAGTGCATCATACTCAGATTCTTCATGTCGAATTCAAAAATCAAGGATTACTTGTAACAACAATGCTTTCTGAATAAGTTATCAGGATCAGACTCTCGTCACCAACACTATAATAATATAGGTTTGGATCAACAACACTCTTGCTGAAATCCATACTTATCAAGAATCTATCTATCTGATATAGTTTCCATCTCATGGATGGAAGTGTATCGAGTTCACTGGATCAAGTGTCTCATCATAGACAACTCCCTTTGTTTATGAGAAACCTCTGGCTATAGATCTCTTTTTGTATTTCGTGACACTCATCAGCTGCATGCTTTACCACAAACTTCCCTTTCTGGTCCCTGAATAATATCTTATGCATCATTCTTTTAAGATATACTGATATTCTTCTGTTATGGAATTTTGCCATACCGGTTCTCTTGTTGCTTTTCTAAGACAAGGAGTCTCAACATCAATGAAGTGGCTCATGACTGAAGGATAGCTCGAAAATCTCTTTTGCTTTCTCAGAATGTGTATTGAGAGGTTTGTATGTTTTTCTGCCTCTTGCAGAGTGAGTCTAGGTAGGCATTTTATGCCCTACTGCAATATCTATGAACATATCAACCGGAGAAACTGGATAACCTGGAGTAATGTCTGTCTCCCTCTGAATTGTTGAAGGGGGAGAAGGTATTGTTTCACCGTCAATCTCCATTTGAGATTCTCTAGGCCTTTGAAAAACTGTCTCTTCTTCAAGGAGAACATCTCTGCTTGTCTCAATCTATCTCTGATTAGGGATGTCTTTGAAGATTCATTGTATCCTTTCTTTCTAAAGGATCTAGCTTGGACTTCTTCTCTTTGGGTACATGAAAATACATAGGGCACCCAAATAAACTGAAGTGTTCAATCTCAGGCTTCATTCCAGTGAAGACTTTTTTGGGAATTATGTTTTTCAAAGTCCAATGAAGACTATTGTTTTGCACATATACCGTGTCATGCATGCTTCTTCCCATGGAATCCTATAAAGATTTTGATCATGCTTTGTAGCATTGGTTGTTTCAATGATGGTTCTATTCTTCTTCTTTCTCAAATGGCTTTGGCTCCTTCCGAGTCAAGTGACTCCCTTTGAAGGATAAGCATCTTCTTTTCTTGTTAACCTATTTGGAACAAGAAAACAAAAAGAACCAACACAAGAATATCCCTTAAAGGAGAATAATGAGTATGTCTCTAGAATCAAAACATTTTAAGGAATATTGCCACAGCTACAACACCTACTTGTAATGTAGCAAACTTTTAGAAATATAGGTTAGAGGAATGACAATTACAACAATCAACCCTGAAATCTTTACTTTGAGTGTGTTGTTTCTCTGAATGCACTGAGATCCCTCTGGATCCATGACTTCAACAAAGGTTCCTTCCTCCTGCAATTTCGCTCATGATAATGATACAAATAATATATACAAGTGCATACCTGGGGATGTTGATATGATTTCTGCAATGGCTCTTGGCTAATCTCTATCCTTTGAGATCTTTATGAAGAAGATAGTCACGATGTCACCTTTTGTCATCTTTGTAATTTTGAAGCTAGCCCTTCAAAGTAAGGGCTTGAGTAGGCGATTGGCTTCCTTGTTAGTTGTCTCCGATAAACATTTTTGTATTACCCACAATAAATCTTCCTCTGAAGTCTTTTCTTTCAAAAACTTTGAAGTTGTTTGATCCATCAAGCTTATCTTCCATCATGGTTTTGTTCATCATAATTTTAGATTCTTCACAACCTTTTGTCAACTAGGATAGAAAACCTAACGGCTAGGCTAGGCTAGGCTAGCACTTTTAGGTTTTATTGGACTTTTGATTGTCAACAATAAGCCTTTGAGAGATAGGAGAACACTGGTGAGATGAAGAGCTCCTTCAATGAGTTTGCATAAACCCTAATTTTGAAATTTCTGCAGAAATTAGAGAAACCCTAGGGCCAAAATTTCAAAATGCTCGAAATTTCATTTTGAGAGTCTTTGGAGGTACGTTGGAGAAGGCTGTACTCTCCTAAGCCAAAGAATGCCTCATCAAGTTTTAGGAGTTGGAACACCCAAAAGAAGAGGGCCGTACGAAATTTCTGAGAGCCCTAGGAGGGCTGTACATAACTGCAACAAAAGGGAGATGAATGGTGAAAGCTTGTAGCTTGTGCAATGAGTTCTTCCAAGATCTATGCTTTGAAACCATGTTGATTTTTCATAAGCTAGGTTAAGCATGGAGTTCATTCCATTTTAGCATTTCACTTAACCATAAACAATAATGTTGCAGTAACCAAGATCACAAGAAGAAACACCATGCATAAGAACACAAGAAGTATCCTAGGAAACCCTTCTCAACAAAGGAAGAAAACCCCAAATCCTTTGCTATATTCTTCAAGAGAAAGACCTTCACCACCAAGAAATACCTAGCACACAAGAGGGTGCTCAAGCCCTAAAAGAATAGTGCCCAAGAGAGGTGCGTACCTTTTCCCAAGTAGATGTATTTGCCGAAATTTCCAAACACACAAGAAATATATGATTCCACAATGGGGAATCATCCCCTACTTATATTAGACTTGTCCTATCAACAAAGACGTTTATTGGCTCAACATGACCGACCTCTCTAAGCCATATAATAATAATAATAATTATTATTATAATTAATATTAACCATATTAATTATCTTTTACATTTATTATTAATCACATTAAGGTGGGTTCGACCTGTACCCTTTACATAACAATTAGGGTTACATACATGTCTAACTCTTGAACAACATATAACAAAGGATGTGATACACCCACTAGTGCTCATCCACTAGGGGCACATCCATAGGGATATAGCTTTGGCTCATTGCATTACACAGGAGAACCAGATCTACACACGTTCACTTGTGCTCATCCACATACATGTCCACTCTAAAGATCTTCTTTCTCACTGCCTCACACAGGAGAATCATCTGGAGTTTTCTCGTCAACTCTGCTGCTCAGAGGAGGCTAACACATCATCTTCATTTCTGTTCATATGACGATGCACCCAACACTTTGAGATTTCACACGTTCACCTTGTGCTTAGCCACATGCACGTCCATCTCATCAGATCGCCTTTCCCACTGGATAATCATCTAGAGTTCTTCTCACTCTCTGAATGGAGGAGGTCATCTCTACGTTCCTATCTCTGTCTCAAGCAGGAACCACATACCCTTCTTAGGGGCTTTCTCTTAGGTTTGTAAGTTGAGAGAAAGACTTACTTAGCTGCAATGATCCAGACCTCACAGGTTTGTAAGGTGGAGAATGTCTCACATAACTACATTCATCAACAAATATTACATAGATTTGGTGTAAACAAGGGGTATCAAAGAAGAGAGTTGTTGTAGCCACATCCCTACAGGGTAGGAAGAGCTATATGCAAGGCCATAATTGTCGACGAATTGCCAAGAGAAAAGATTAGTACAACTATTTACATAGTAACTTTGCCACCACCAAGAGCCACGTAGAGATCTAGAGCTTAATCTGTCACATAGACCACGTGATCCTATGCTCCACACCATCACCACCCATGGAACTCTTTACTTAGCCTTAGCCTTGTGACCAACTTAGCATTCCCCTACATTTGGAGGTGAAACCTTAGTAGTGTTTGAGGTAAGGACCGATAGGGAGAGGGAATTGAGAAGTGCTTCCTTGTCTTCATCCTAAAGGTGTTTAGGAACAGAAAGTTGATTACATGTGACTATCTCTCGCTCAATTTTCCTCCATCCCATGTTTGTGTAGTGAGAAGTGAGATGAATCATTTTGTATTTACTTGAAAATGCTTTTACAACTATGAGAAGTCCTTCCTCATCTCTAACATTAATATCTCCTACATGTGTATGGTGAAACCCTACTAGCGTTTTTGGTAGGGATTGACGGGGGAGAGGGAATTGAGAAGTGATTCCTTCTTATCTTCATCTTAAAGGTGTTGAATAACACAAGGTTGATTACTTGTGTGTTGACTATCTCTCACCTGATTTTCCCCGATCCTATCTGTGAAGTGAAAAGTGAGATGAATAATTTTGTATTTCCTTTAAAATGCTTTAACAACTATGTAAAGTCCCCTCTCCCACATTGGTGTCTCCCATATCTAGAAGCTGAAATCCTAGTAGCATTTGAGCTAGAGATCGTTGGCATCAGAGGGAATTGAGAAGCACCTCCTTTCTGTCTTCATCCTAAAAGTGTTTATCAACACAAGGTTGAATACCAGCTGAAATCCTAGTAGCATTTGAGCTAGGGATTGTTGACAAGAGAGGTAATTGAGAAGCGCCTCCTCTCTGTCTTCATCCCACAAGTGTTTACCTACACAAGGTTGATTACCTATGTGTTGACCATCTCTTGCTTGATTCCCCTCTCCCCTATGTTCGTGCAGTGAAACATGAGATGAATCATGGCCACTATGATGTATAAGGCTCGATATGTTTTGTAACTTATGCCTCTTGTCTCCTACTAACATAAGTTTGATTACTTGCATGTTGGACTAGCTCTCTGGCTCAAGCTCTCCCTGTTCCATGTCTGTAGACCATCTTCATGGGTGCATGTCTTTGTAGTGTGAAAGTTGGAGGAATTATTCCGTGGTTCGACACATCTTCGTTTTGTAGTGAAAAATCAGAGGAATTATTCCTTGGTTCCTTGAAAATGCTTTCCTGAATACAAATGTCATCCAATCACATTTGTGTTACAGTTTTCTCTGCTGTGATGTACAAGGTACAATATGGTATGAAACATATGCCAATGGAGGCCAACCCTTCCGCTATTTGGTGAAGGTTTGCTCATAGTTCCCCAGCACAAGGTTGATTCCCTACGTGTTGAACTACTGTTCTTATACATCATCGACTCATCACTCCCGTGGACACTTCTCCACGGGGGTGTGGGTGTGTATTTGTGCAGTTAAAAGTCAAAAGTTAGATCAATCATTTTGTGGTTTCTTGAAAATGCTTTGACGAATATAAAGATATCTTCCTCACCTCACACATTGGTCATGTGCTTTGCTCCATAATTCCATATAGGGCCCAATATGGTATGAAACTTATGCCATGGTATGAAAACTTATGGCAACAGATGTAGCACTCGACCTTGCTTTGTGGAGGATTGCTCTTGATCTATTAACACAAGTTTGATTACCTCCATGTTATGACTATTTCTCCCGCTCCCTCTTCACATAGGTTCATCACCTATGTGTGGACACTTCTCCGTAGGTGTGTCTTTTCTTGAAAATGCTTTCGCGATTCGAAAAGTGCTTCATTTGCTTCCTTTTTGTATGGTAGCCAATACTAGGCTTATTTTATGGAATCATATATCAACATAGTGGGATAAATAAGCGCTGATAGGTAGGCTACAACATTGTGATTGTTAGAATATGAATGGATGTGCTTGTTTTACCATCGACAATATCACTATTGCCACCCAACCATAGGTTGAAGCCACCCTCCAAGCACCTTAACCTTGATTGAGAATCATTCTGGAAGCAAACCCTAGGCAAGATAGCCGAACAAAGGGTAGCACACATTTCCCCAAGGATAGCGCATCAAACAAGCGCTGATCAGAGAGTCCAAACCCTAACCAAGAGATAGTCCAAGCCAAAGTGTAATCTACTAGCTGCAGCAGCTGCAACGACAACTCTTCTCCAAACCTGTGCACAAACAGGGCAACTGCAGTGCGCACAAGTGATGCTCTGCAATTTTGAGAATGCCTGCCAGAATAAAGACTGGCCCCCTGTATTTATACTAATTCTGGCTAACTGCCTACGCCGACTTCTCATCCTGGGTATCTGTCTGTTCAGTATATATTATTTCTTCTAGTTGACTTCTTCTCTTGGAGGCTAATAACCTAATACAAATTATCCTCTTGAGCCGACATGTCTTCTAGGGTTATTAGCCAACTCATTAGGGTTTCTTCTTGCTTCCCGAAATATTCTATTTTCATCAGGTTTACATGTGGAGGTAAATACCTCCTGCAACTACTATAATATCAACACTCCCTCCTAGCTAGGGAGGTATTACAGGTAATGGTCTTGAGCACAAACATACCATTCACCCGGTAGCATCAACATAGTTGTATAGACTATCAATGTCATCAACTGCATCATCTCTCGAAACCATACTCCATCTGAGTAATCAGAGATGATGCTGGATAAGTCACTCACTCCATAGAGTGACACAAGAACCATTCTTCTAATCCGGACATATGTCCTAGAAGAATAAATGTCCTGGACCATTTTCCGTCTAGAAAATCTCTGTTCATTGATCATCCATCTAGCTGATAATCATTTCCAACACTGCTGATAGTCTTCAAGGCAATCAGAACAATATCATTCAATAGAACACAATTGTGTCTATCCATAGTAGTACACAACTACAATTCAGTGGTACACTACCACACCAAGTAGAACATAGGTACTTGATCAGTGATGTATAGTCACAAACATTGGAACACATCCACCACAGTAGTATACATCTACTATCTAGAGACATACAGTCTTCATAACAATCATCTGATATCAACTTGCACAAAAACAATGTTATGATATAAACTGAATCATCTTGATCATTCTTCCACTCACATTTGTGAGATCTTGGAAGAGCATCTACCCTTAGAAGGTCAAACATCAATGATGAGCTGTTTAGACTATTCTTTTCAAGCAAGGAAGAATAACTGTCTTGATTTCTGAGCCTAGATCATTCCCCACCCTGGGCCATTCTTCCGACACTAGACAAAATGTAACCTGGAGAGAATGAGTCTGCCCTAAGGAATGTCTGTCCCTGATTGCTGAACCTAGACCATTTTTCACCCTGGGCCATTCCTCCGGCACTAAACAAAGTGCAACCTGGAGAGAATGAATCTTCCCTAAGGAATGAATGTCCGGACCATTTCCAAAGGAAATGACTGTCCTGCACCAACCTCCAAAATGGACCATTCCCCATGTTAACCACAATGGGAAATCGCTGTCCGGCGAGGCGGGCCAGTGTTCTTGAATAACCCTCAAGAAGAGAGACTTCCCTAGACCATTTCCTATGTTAACCACAATGGGAAATCGTTGTTTATCGTACATCAACAATCCATCGAACCATTTCATTACGAAAATGACCGTTTGATCTGGACCATTTTCTAAACTGGAAAATGCCTGTCCGTCAGAAATCTCAAACCACTTTCCGAACTGGAAAGGAAATGCTCATCCTAGACCATTTTTGAACTGAAAAATGACTGTCCATCAATCAATAACACATCAATGCTCCCTCCCAACCTGGGAGTCATCTCTTCCTTTTTCAATAAGGAAGTCGTCTCCACGAGCTTCAACTTGAGTACGCAAACTCTTTCATCTTGGACAAAAGCTTTACCAAAATGTCTTCTTATCTGCTCATCCGTGGAGATATGTATTGGATAACCACTTTCTCCTTTCTGGACTTCATCACGGATAATGTAATGCTTGATTTCAAATGTACTTCGGTCTGGAACACTAGTTTTCTCTGAAGGCTTTATGTAGATCTGATCAATAAAGTATATCATTGTTGGATTCCTCTTTGGTTCCTGCTAGCTCACAACATCGTGGCAAGGGTCAAACTGGAACATATCTATGTGGCACTTCTTCTGTCATCATGAGATCTTTGTCATGGATTGACAATCCATCATCCTGATCTTCTGAGTAATCATTCTGATACAATATCTCTGTTATAGAAAATCTTCACCACGCTTCTGTTGTGCATTGGAGGTTCTCCACCAAGTTGTCTTCTTCCATCTGCATATAAGGGTCTCTTTCTGGTATGCCTCAAAGCCTTGAGGTTGCTCTTCATATGCTCTTTGTTTAATTGTTCTGGAGAACAGTGTTTGCATCCATCTGATATAGAAATCCAACCCATGGGTATTGAGGATGATATAATGACTTATGTAGAGGTATGTCTGGTTTACTGGAACAAGTAATCATCATAGTCTTCTCCCTCCATCTGGGAGAACCTCTAGTTCTGAATCTTGCAATGTTTGCATTTATATACACTGTTCTTCATCACAACTTTCAGTTCCTTTGCTTGATTGCTTTTAGTGAGTTCATATTGCGCTGATAATCTTGTAATTCTCGATACAATGACTGGTTGTTTTGGCTTCTCTTTCTTTCTTGGAATCTTCATGTTTTTCTTTAGCTCTTGGGTCCATGGATTTTCTTAGAGATTCCATGCCCTAAAGATTCTACTTCTTCCTTTCATCATAGGATCACGGATGTGGATGGACAACCAGGGATACTTTATGGCTTCTTTTCGAAGAAGACTTCTTCTAAGGTCGAATTGAACACGTATTGCCTTTCATGGTTGCTACCATGGATATATACTTTATCATCTTCAATGGATCATAGGATTAACTCCCTCCTAATCCTTGCTTCATGTATGAGTGCATGTTTTTATTTTGGAAATATATAATCGACTCCCTCCATCTAACAGAGTCCACGCTTCCGTCTGCATCCATATTGTCTTCTGCAAAGTGTTATAAGGCTTTCTCCAATTTTCTCTTGATTGTTGACTTCTTTCTGTCTTTGCTTCTTCTAAGTTTCTTCAAGATTGATTCTAATTTCGGCTTAACTTGTAATAACTTCCACATGATTTGTTTGATGTATTTCATCATTTCATGTGTATTATTTGACTTGTATAATGATAACAATCCTTATCTTGTTTGTTCTTCCATAGGTATAGTTCTTCTTGGAACATATTATCTTCTAAGAGATAGATATACAATATATGTACAGAGACTATGCAAACAAGATATGTACAAGAACTAAGAAGAGTATTGTTACCTTGTCTTAGAAGAAGAAGTTTGTTTTATCCTGCTTGGTCTTCTTTGTAGGTTCGTTGTCTTCGGCAACTGATGCTTTGTGTGTCCCCTTTCTTTTATTTATCTCGGGACAATGATTCTTGTAGTGACCATACTTTTGACAATTGAAACATTGTATTTCTGACATGTCTTTCTCTTGATTTGGCTTCTTCCTTGAACCAAACTTCCTTTTGTTCCTGAAATTCTTGAATCTTGCTGTAAAGGCTTGATCATCGTAATTCTTCTGGGGTTTCTCTTTTGCATTGATCCTTGATTTTTCTTAAGCACAACAAGTACAAAGTTCTTCAAATGTAGGATACTCCTTCCTTGTGTTCATGCTTGTAGCAAATGCATCCCATGTCTTGGGAAGACCATTGAGTACTATGTTTACCAATTCCTTCTTTGAAATGATCTCTTCAATAGCTTGTAGTTGATTTCTTAACTGGGAGATTCTCACAAAGTATGATGTTATGTTGTCATATCATTCATCTTCATGTCACATAGCTCATTCTTCAGACTCATTACTTGTCCAATGTTTCTGACTGAGAAGAGGTTTGTTAGGGCATCGTACATCTTCTTTGATGAGTCAAGATGGGAGATGTAGGGTATCAAGTGGTCTTTAATAGAGTCCACTATGATACTCATGGCATTGATGTCACCGTCTTCGAACTTTTCCATAACTGAACATTCTGTGGTTCTTTCTCTTTTCCTTCTTCAAACTCTGGTTTCACGATCTTTCCTTTCATGATATCCAACACTTTATTCTTGGCAAGGATGAGGTCAATCCTTGTCTTCCACGCTATGGAGTTAGAAGCTCCATCTAACTTGTTTTCTGACTTCATAGAGTAAGTCATGACTGTTTTGACTTGGTCAACCCTAGATTTGACCAAAAACTCAAACTTGACGTCTTAGCTTGCTGAGAGTACCAGGAGATGCGCTAGGCTAGGGCACACTGGTCTATCTCGAAATTAGGTCAATCCCTTCACTTAAGGTGCCTCAACGAGAGGATTAGGGTTTCTACAACTTCACCTGCTAGTAACCCTGGCGACAATGCTTTGGTGTCTGCTCTTGCTAGAAACCCTAGCGACAATGCTTTGGTGACTGCTCTTGCTAGAAACCCTAGCGACAGTTCTTCAACGAGTTTAATATCCTTATGGCTATGATTCATTCCAGTGGTTAGACTGAATGAAGGAGGTGTGGGCCCATAATCTGTTAGAATATGAATGGATGTGCTCGTTTTACCATCGACAATATCACTATTGTCACCCAACCATAGGCTGAAGCCACCCTTCGAGCACCTTAACCTTGACTGAGAATCATTCCGGAAGAAAACCCTAGGCAAGATAGCCAAACAAAGGGTAGCGCACCTTTCCCCAAGGATACCGCATCAAAAAAGAGCTGATCAGATAGTCCAAACCCTAACCAAGAGATAGTCCAAGCCAAAGCGTAATCTGCTAGCTGCAGCAGCGGCAACGACAACTCTCCTCCAAACCTGCGCACAAACTAGGCAGCTGCAGTGCGCACAAGTGCTGCTCTGCAATTCTGAGAATGCCTGCCAGAATGAAGACTGGCCTCCTGCATTTATACTAATTCTGGCTAACTGCCTGGGCCGACTTCTCATTCTGGGTATCTGTCTGTTCAGTATATATTATTTCTTCTGCCCAACTTCTTCTCTTGGAGGCTAATAACCTAATACAAATTATCCTCTTGAGCTGACATGTCTTCTAGGGTTATTAGCCAACTCATTAGGGTTTCTTCTTGCTTCCTAGAATATTCTATTCTCGTCTGGTTTACACGTGGAGGTAAATACCTCCCGCAACTACCATAATATCAATAGTGATGAATATCCATTTGAATATTGCAGCATGTTCTATATTTAGTCTTTGTATTGGATATTTTTCCAAAATGTTAAAGGTACAATAAATGAGCATTTGAAGCTTTGTAACTTTGAGGTTTTTCAAATATATAAGATATGATAAATGAGCATTTGGAGCTTTGCAACTTTGAGGCTTTTGGATCAAGTAGTTTAGTTTTAAGCACTTGGCAGGTATTGGTTATGCAGTTTAGTTGCGAGGGTATTAATTCAATGAAGGTTCTTTTGGAATTTTTGAGAACAAGAGTGTTGTGGATGAAAAGATATCGCTTTGAGCAATGTTTGTTGGTGAGTATCAAAGTTGTTTTGGTATGTGTGTACTTTGAAAAGATATCGCTTCGAGAAATGTTTGTTGGTGAGTATCAAAGTTGTTTTGGTATGTGTGTAGTTTGAAAGTTCATGTTCTTAAAATTGTAGGGATTCGAGTTGGAAGTATGGTGCATATGTCTTAATATGAATTCCAATAGAATTGTATTAAGAAGCATTATTTAAGCTTAAATTTATTATTTAAGCAAACTTATTAAATGTTTAAATTTATAATATGAAGTCCAATAGAATTTTATTAAAAAACATTATTTAAGTTCAAATTTATTATTTAAGCAAACTTATTAAATATTTAAATTTATAATATGAAGTCCAATAGAATTGTATTAAGAAGCATTATTTAAACCTAAATTTATTATTTAAGCAAACTTATTAAATGTTTAAATTTATAGTAAACAATTTTAAGGTGTATACTACATTTATTGAAGACTTAAGACTTATTAGAAGATTAAATTTTAGAGTAAATGGTTCAAGAATGGACAAACATTGTAGTTATTGTGGAAAGCTCTAGGATGATGACCAAGCTTGGGCTTGGATGTTGAGGTTTTTTGTTGTTACGTTCACTTTCTTATTTATGGGTTATTCATTTTGTGAACCTTTGGTGTTGTCACAAATTTCATTGAAATGTTTGATAAGTAGCACAATGATTTGGCTTATATTAATATTCAAGATCCAAGTTTAAATATCTTACTTGGTTTGGAACAAACTAGGTAGAAGTTTTGGGTGATTTTGACGACTCATGTGACAAAGGTATGTTTTGTATGACATTATTTAAAGTTAGGGTGAAAGTTAGAGATTTAAGTGGATCATGAATTTGGTTTGTTGGCAAACAACGAGGTGATTGAGTTTGTATTAATGTAGAGATCCAAGTTCAAATTTCTAGGTATAAGCTTCGAGTGTTTTCGATGACATAGATATATCCTTCATACGTGACAAAGGTGTATTTTGTATGAAATTATTAAAAGCTAGAGTGGAAAACCATGCATTATTGAAACCACACCTTGAGAAGAGGATGATGCATCCAACAAATGTCCAATACACATTGGGCCAAGATTGTTTTTATGTTAAGGATTATAATCGCTGGTGTGTTTTATGGTGCTTCCCTATGCTTGGATGTGGTAGTGAATTTGAAGTTCTTCAAGGTTATATTATTTTGCTATTATCATAAATAAATACTATTATATGTGCATTTATTATATGATTAGCCCAAATTGTTTAGGTCAAGGTTTTAATGTTTAATAATGTTGTACAATTCTTCCTTGTTCTTGGATGCGGGAGTGAATTTAATGTTATTTGATGCTATATTATCGATGATGCTATATTATTCACTATTATTAAATGTAAATTTATTATTGATGCTACCTTTATTAAATTCACATTTATTATAAATAAATGATAAATGATAAAATATAAATTTATATTTTCCTTTTAATTTTTTCTTATTGGTGTTTATATAAAGAATTGAATATGTGAACCATTATTTACAATTTTCTAGGATAAAATCTAACAGATTGTTTATAATTTTATAGAGTATGAGTTGAGAAATAAACATGTTTCTTATCTTAAATATCATACCATTCTAAAAGACAAAACTAACACCAATAAGTAATAAATTAAAATATTTGTTGTAGACATGACTTGTTTGTGAGTAAATTTCTCTGTTTCTTGTCTTACATAGAACCATTCTAAAACATAAAACTAGCACCAACAAGTAATAAACTAAAATAATTGGTGGACATGGCTAGTAAATTTTCCCTAGTTTGATTTATACTTAGAAACTAAAACAACTACTTTGTGAAAGATTTCCATTGTTGGAATATGTAATGATGTCTGTGTGGTATTATTGAAATGTATTAATTTGGAAGTTAATAATGTCCACTCTCATGTAAAAGAGTTATCCCACAATCCTTGGCTAGGAGCCTCTTTAGGGCTTCACTTGATGACTCCACTGGGTTAGGCCTGTAATTAGGTGGAACGGTTTACCTCGTTTACCATTGACGAAATGTGGGGAAGTACTCGGGGGTTTCCCGTGTTGTATTCCTAGGAAAAAAAAAGAGTTATCCCACATTCATCATGGGGTAAAACACTCTTGTTATCATGTATTATATAAATATGTGAAATTACATTTATACTGCATGTATTATTGGGATGTAATTTCTCCATATCTCTTTCTATATAATAGAGGTAAGAGAGACTCATGAGGTACATTGAAATGAATGATCACATGGTGATCATATACTTTGTAATGATGTGAAAATGGAGTGTGATGTGTGGGAGGTGCTCTCAAATGTAAGATTGGAGATTTCTGAAGAATAAAAAAGACAATACCTTCCCATGGATGTTTCTTCATTTTGGGATTTTACCATGTATTTATGGTGTATTTGTTTTCTCTTATTGTTTCTTTCTTATAACAACATATTTATTTTGGATCTCATTATTTTATAGTTTTGTCATTAAATCTAATAGCCATTGAGGCTTAATTTTAGATTTGGACATTTTGCTACAAGGTTGAGTTTTTTTCTCAAAACCATAATCCTTGTTTTTTTAGATTTCTCACATTTGTGTGTATTTAAAAAAAATTTGATCTCACCATTTTCTCCGAAATGTAGCTTTCAACCAAGATTGATTACTGGTTCGTCAAATCGACTACCATTTGTCCATTTTGAATCTAATTTTCCTAGCCTAGCCTAGCCTAGGTCATTTTAATTTTTGGTAAACCTAAAGTTTTTTTGTTAATTTTTACGGTTGACATTTATCGAATCTATTTTTTTTTACTAGGCCAGTGTTTTTTACCGATCTTAGTTTTTCTTCCGACGCTAATATCTTTGATGCATGGGTCCGTTTGCAGTGATTTGTTTTTGTTGGGTGTAGTTTTTCACTGGCTATCTCACCAACCAACCCACCTTCCCCTCAGAGACCATACAGATTGCATTTTTTTTAATACAACTCGTTTAATTTTTTTCATTTTTGTAGGAGTTAGGGGGCGATTTGCACTTTTTCAGAAGCATTTAAGCATTTACAGAGGTCGATTCACCGCGTGAGAGGCCAATTTTTTGTGGGGTGTGGTTTTCTCAGCCATATGACCATGTTTTTTTCTTAGGGAAAGGTGTTTTGCTGTTGCAAAGGTCAAATTTTCTATTGGGAGGTCGATTTGCAGTCTAAGAGGGCGAATTTGCACTGTGGGCCGTGGGCAGTCGATTTGTTTGCTGGGAGGATATTTTTCGCTTCTAGGCATCTTTTTACTCTTCATGTAGGTTGTATGACCATGTTCTGAGGGTTTCTTAGTGCAATAGAGGCAGATCTATGGTAGATCTGTGTTTTTTTTCTCTTTTCAACAACACCTCCACGTCTTAAAACAACAAATCTATGGTTTTTTGGGTGATCCGAGGGTTTATGGGCGTTTCCCTTCTCTGTGCATACGACCAAGTCCGTACGATCATTTCTGTGCTTCCTTACGAACTGTGCAAGCTTAATCTTAGCTGGGTTTTCTCTCTTTGTTCAGATCTGTGGTAGTGTATAGTTTTTCCTTTGCTTATTTGGGGTGCATCTCAACCTTCTTCGATACAGATTCAAATACTTGACGAAAACTCTAACTTCTAAACATAGACTCACAATTTTCATCACAGATACTTTTCTGATCTCTGGGTTCACCATTTGGTGTATGGAGAGAGCATACTTCAAATATGGATAAACTCTCTAACTTGTGGATTGAGCACAATTTTTGGTCACCTTAGATCGCTTAAGAGCGCGGAGGGAGAGCATACTTTATCATTCGACAACCCATGCCCAAATGAGAGGTGAGAACATTTTTTTATAGCTTGATAACATCCCTTAGTGGTCCAAAGGACATATGGGGACCCAAATCTGACATATGATAGAGTGATTGAAAATTACACAGTGGTGTATCGTGTTACCCACAGAACAAATAAAATCATAAGATATTGACATGATCTAAGTACTGGATTTAGGGCATGTGAGACTACACATGTTATCTCATCCCTTAGTGGTCCAAAGGACATATGGGGACCAAAATCCAACATACATACTGACAATTACACAATGGAGTATCATGCTACCCACATAATGAATCTACTGCAAATATTTTAAAAGAATATGTACAAAGAGCTCATGATGAGATTATCCTTCCATCCGATTTTGGATATTATTCCATTCTTCTTCACTCTAGGAGATATCACTATCATAATAATATGGATCTTGTGAATCTTCAGGAAAACTAGGCAAAGGAAATAAGTAAAGATCAAAACATCTGTCTACATCTAAACCTTTCAATAATGGGTTCCCACCCTTGTTGCAGAAGTCGCTTTCAAACAAAGATTTGATCTTGAGATTAAGCTCAATTTCTTGCTTAATTACGCTAATAAATTTACCATTTTTCTTAATGTATTTGGTGATGATTTCAAATTGGGGCGGCTTAATTTCTTCAACCTTTGTCCTCGTAGATTTGAGGATAAACTTGAACCATAAATTATTTTTGGCAACAATTTCCATATCAGCTTGAATCATTAGAATAAAATCTGATTTCTTTTTGGTCCAATCTTTTTTCGGGCAAAATTTCTCTAATAATAGTTCTGTCCAGCTAGTCGAAGCACGTTGGACAAGATTGCTGGCAATAACACATACCCCAATCTTTTCTTTCTCTTTTTCCAACTGTTGGATTAATGCAAAGGAATCCCAAGTTAGGGAACTCGTTCCTATGTCACAGTAACATAGACCATCATTATCATATTTGATCAAAGTACCAACCCGTACTCTGGTCAACTTCTCTTTAGCATGAGTGAGGCCAAAATAAGTTATGGCCCATTTTTCTAGGATCACGATTTTTAATGGACATTCTTTGATTTCTTCAATAAGAAATCTAGTCATATGCCCGACAAATTCTCTTGTAATAGTAGAGGCCAACTATTGTCTTTCTTGTTCACTTGTGGCTGAGATGATCTTGGTCTTTCTTAATTCTCTTGCTTCAATGGATTTCCAAGTTTAATCTCATTCTTTTGCTAATTCTTATGGAGTCATGGGGGATTTTCCTTCGTTAGATGGTCCTACAAACATAATTGCTAGAACTCGTCGTTTTGCTTCCCTGGTCAACATGTCAGCAAGACAATTCAAATACCCTGGTTTATATTCAACATCAAAATAACAATTTTCTAGCCACACAACCCATTTTTGAATCCTAGTACATTTCTAGAACTGGTTTTTTTGCTTCCCCGATCAACACGTCAACAAGACAATTCAAATACCCCGGTTTATATTTAGCATCAAAATCAAAATTTTCTAGCCATACAACCCATTTTTGAATCCTATTGTGACTTTCTGTTAAAATCTTTTCAGATTTAAGCAATCCTGGTAAAATCTTTAAATCTGTTATGACCAAGAATCTAACATGTTTAAGATGTATCTTGAAATGATGAATTACTTTTTTACAACTAGTAATTCTTTATGACTAGAAGGATAATTAAGGTCTGGCCCTTTGAAAGATCCAGAGGAATATCCACATATCTCTTCTTTCCCTTCTGTCTTCTCAACTAGAACTCCTCCCCATGCATGACTGGATGCATCTGTCTCAATAATATATTGACCTTGTTCTGACAGGAAGGTTAAGGCATGGAGAGTTTTAACCTTTGTTTTAATCCTTTAGATTGCTTTAGTCATAACAGTAGTCCATTGAGGTGGTGATTTATTTAATCTGTGCTGAAGTATGAAGATAAATTCAGCTTACCCCTTATAGAATGGCTTGACATAGTTCAAGCAACCTAAGAATATTTGTAACGAAGTTTTATCAGAGATGATGTCTGGAAACTGATCAAAACTTTTCAAAATGTGTTCTTGCAATAAAATTTTCCCTTCGTTAATGTGAAAACCAAGATATTATATATCTGTTTTTCCTATTTCCATTTTTGATGCAGAGAGAACTAACCCATGCTGAAAAACAACTTGATAGAATTTTTGTAGGTGTTTTAGATGATCTTGGAGATTTTTTGAGAAAACTAAAATATCATCTATATAGATGATCAACCATGAATATTCCCTAAATAAATATTCCATTCTTTTTTGAAATTCCCTTGGGGCATTTTGTAATCCAAATGGCATCACCTTCCATTGGTAATGGCCATGAGGAACCACAAATGCAGTTTTGTGGTGATCTTATGGTATAATTCTGTAATATTCTAGATATAAAAAGTATGTAGAACATAAATAAAATGATAGAAATGGAATATGAACAACAATATAACCAGAATATCACCACAATAATACTGAAATGATAACAGAATAACACTAGAAATAACACTTCTATGATTGAGAGCAATGTTCATGGGCCTCTTCGAGGGGGCAACCTCCAGTCAACCAGAGCTCTATTACAATAATATCCAAGCTAGGGTTCTCATACCCTCGACTCCTATTTATACTAAATATGTCTATTAAGAGAACCATCTAGAGGAAGATCCTTCTAGAAGCGGAAGCTTCTATTAGGCCTTATTACATTCGATTTATTATACCTTATTGCAAGGCCTTATTAATATTGACCTTTATTACATCGGAATACATTGTTCTACCTACTTAAGGGGTTAGGTCCCTAACATGTCCGCCCCTTAAAAATAGCCTTGTCCTCAAGGCTTGAGATGTGGAAATTGCTGCAGAATGATAGCTGGTTCCCAAGTGGCATCTGCTGGAGTTGTATCTTTCCACTAGACTAACACTTCCTTGATGGTTCGCTGACGCAAGCGACGCTCACGCTGGTCCAAACTTCTTGTGGCTGTAGCCAAATGGAGCCTTCTTCGTCCAACTTGGGAAGGTTGGTTTGAGTTTGTCACTTAGTTCCAATCACCTTCTTCAAGCATGAAACATGACAAACCAGATGTAGCTTAGAATGAATGGGCAAAGCTAACTGATAGGCCACCTGTCCCACACACTTGAGAACTGTATAAGGACCATAAAATTTGGGCGCCAACTTCTGACAATGGTCGGCCTTGAGGGAATTTTTCTTGTAAGGTTGCAGTCTAAGAAACACCTGATCCCCTTTTGCAAATTGACGTTCAGAGCAACCTTGATTTGCTTGTTGCTTCATGCGATTCTGAGCCATGACCAAATTCTCTTTGAGGGTACAAAGAATAGCCTCTCGAACTGTAAGCGTTTGGTCAACCGCCTGGACCTTCGAGACACCTGGTAAATATGAGAGAATTGAAGGTGGATTTTGTCCATAGACCACTTCAAAAGGAGTCATGCATGTAGCTGTATGGTATGAAGTGTTGTACCACCATTCAGCTAGGGGTAACCATTGAGCCCACTGATTTTTCTTTTCTGATGCAAAACACCTCAGATATGTTTCCAAGCACTTGTTGACAACTTCAGTTTGACCATCCATCTAGGGATGATAAGCTGTGCTGAGATGCAATTGGGTGCCTTGTAGCTTGAATAGTTCTTGCCAAAAATTGCTCGTGAAAGTTGGGTTGCGATCAGAAACAATAGAATGCGACATGCCATGAAGCTTGAAGACCTGATCCATGGAAATTTGAGCCACTGTGGACGCTGTAATGTTGAAGAGCACATAAATGAGCATACTTGGAAAGATGATCAACTACCACCATGATGACTGATTTATTACCCGATTTAGGTAAGCCTGTAATAAAATCCATGGAGATATCCCTCCAAATAGAAGGTGGAATCGGAAGCGGTTGCAGTGTTCCTGGAGATTTGATTGTTTCTCCTTTATTGCGTTGACACACATCACATTCCGCCACAAAATTACGAACATCTTGTTTCATACCATCCCAGAAAAAAGAACGCTTGACCCTGTCATAGGTTTTGGTAAACATGGAATGCCCAACTGTGGGTGTAGCATGAAGCTCAAAAAGCACCATAGATTTAAGTTTTGACTGTTTACTTAAATACAAACGGCCTTTTAATCGAAGCTCATCATGGAGCCATGAGTACCCTGGGGAAACTGGAGAATTGGACTGCAATTGTTGTATTAGATGTGAGCTTTTGGGATCATGTAGCCATTCCTGGCGAACGACTTGGAGCCAATCTGGTACAATGAAGGAGATAGAAAAAATGGAGCCTTCATCTTCATATTTTCGAGAAAGTGCATCAACCACTACATTGTCTTTGCCTTTCTTGTAAATGATCTCATAATCATATCCAAATAGCTTAGTCACCCATTTTTGTTGCTCTGGGGAGGAAATGCGTTATTCCAAAAAATACTTGAGGCTTTGATGGTCTGTCTTAATTTGGAAGTGTTGCCCCAATAGATAAGGGCGCCACAAATCAACGACATGTAGAATAGCCAACATTTCCTTTTCATAGATTGATTTGCCCAAATTTCGTTCAGACAGTTGTTTGTTGGTAAAGGCCAAAGGCCGACCCTCTTGCATAAGGACAACGCCAATACCTTTCCCTGAAGCATGACATTCCAGGACAAAGGTCTTTTTGAAATCAGGAAGGGCCAGGACTAGAGTGGTGCAGATGGCCATATTCAAGGTTTGAAAAGCCTGAGCATCTGCTAGGGTCCAAGTGAAAGAATTATTTTTAAGGAGTTTCGTGAGAGGTGCCACAATCTTTCCATAATTCTGAACAAACTTGCGATAATAACCTGTTAGGCCCAGAAATCCTCGCAAGCTTTTGAGAGTCTTTGGGTGAGGCCAATCTTGCATATATTCAATCTTTTTAGGATCCACCCTGACGTCGTTCTTGCCAACAAGATGGCCCAATTACTCGATTTTTGAGGTGCCAAAAGCACATTTAGATTGTTTTAGGAAAAGTTGGTGCTGAGAGAGTAGATGGAGAACTCGGTCCACATGAGCAAGGTGGTATGTCAAGGTTTTTCTATAGATGAGGATATCATCAAAGAAAACTAAGACAAAATGACGGAGAAAGGGGTGAAAGACATGATTCATGAGGCTTTGGAAGGTGGAGGGGGCATTACACAAGCCAAAGGGCATGACCAAAAACTCATAGTGGCCCTCATGATTTCTAAAGGCAGTCTTAGGAATGTCTTCCTCTTTCATATAGATCTGGTAGTATCCAGAACAAAGATCAAGTTTAGTAAAGAACTGGGCGCCACTCAATTCATCCAAGAGGTCATCAATGACAGGAATGAGAAATTTGTCTTTAATGGTGAGTTTGTTGAGGGTGTGGAAGTCATGACACATGCGCCAAGAACCTTCTTTCTTCAGGACCATGACCACAGGAGAAGAGTAGGGGCTCGTACTAGGGCGTATAATGCCTGCGTTAAGAAGTTCTTGAACCATTTTCTCAATTTCATTTTTTTGGGAAAATGGGTGATGATAGGGACAAATATTGGGAGGGAGGATTCCTGGTATAAGGGGAATGGAATGATCATGAACACCACGAGAAGGCGGGAGTCCCTGGGGAGTGGAAAAGACCACTTGATGTTTAGAGAGGATGGATTGGAGGTCTTGCGACACAAATTGCGTCTCAGTTTCCTGTATGGCATGGAGTTGGGAAATAACGCTAGAATGACCTTTTTTGAGCAACTTTTCCATGCGATGGGAACTAATGATCTCCGGTGAACCGACGATGATGCCTTGGAACTTATATTTTTGGCCCTCCTGATCGAATTACATGGTTAATTCCTTGAAATCCATGAGAATGGGACCCAAAGTCCTTGGCCAGTTTGCACCCAACACAATGTCACAACCGCCCATGTCGATAGAAAACATATGATATTTCAGGTGGTAGTCACCAATTTGGAGAAGCACATTTTCACAACACCCTCCACATTTCATGGAGCCGCCATTGGCAATCATGATTTGGAAATTATTGACTGCATGGATATAACAATGAGTTTATTGGGCAATGCAGCGATGAATAAAATTATGGGTGCTGCCACTATCAACCAAAATGATGACCTTCCTATGCTTGATGTAACCAATTAGCTTGAGGGTTTGGGGAGAAGAGAAACCAGTGAGAGCATTTAGGGAAATGACCGGTTCTACTTCGGGAGGGTCTGAGGGAGGGGTTATGTCCGTGGTTTTAGGCGACTCAGACACAAGGGGAGTTTCAACATCCTCTTCCGAAACATCCTCCGATATGGCCATAAAAAGATTTTGTTCCTTACACTTGTGGCTCGAAAAATATTTGTCATCACAATTATAACAAAGGCCTTTGAGTTGGCGTTCAACCATTTCAGCTATGGCCAATTTTTGGATCTTTAGTGGAGCAGAGGGAGTAGTGGGATTTACTGGTTTAGTGCGAGGAATAAAGGAGGGTTTCCGGTTTTGAGAAGATACAACCTGTTGTGATTCTTTATCTCTTTTAGTATCCTCCACACAACTATGAGGCCGAGCCATGAGGACATGGGCACAAATCTCATCCTTGAGGCCACTGATAAAACATTCTCAAAAAAAGGCATCAGACATGCCCTCTGTCCGAAAAGCCAGGCGCTCAAAAGCAGCTATAAATTCTTCCACTGTTCCAGATTGCTTCAACTTTGTCAAACGTCCTAAATGGTTGGTGTCAGTGTCAAAGCGTTCATAAAGCTCTGCCACAAAGTGTGTCCAAGAAATGTACCCTTTACGGAAAGTTTTTCTCCATTGCCACCATTGCCAACGTTCTTGATCTAGATGGAGAACACCATACCGGAGTTTGGCCAAGTCATCTGTAATGCCGTATAAAGAGAAATAATGTTTCATTTGGGTTACCCAACCAGTGGGATCCGAGCCATCAAATTTGGTCACATCCACCCACGGAAGGCGTATGTCACGTTGAAAGTGATGGGGCTGAAAATTATGGGAATGAGAGGAAGTTTCAACTTCGGTATGTGGGGGTGGGTCAGATAAAGGGTTATCTGCAGGGATATGTAGCTTGGTGCAGATCATCGAAAAGACAGATTCAAGCTGGATATTCATGTCTTGTTTGAGTCCTCGATTAAGGCGGTGATGGAGGACTGCATAGTTGTATTGATGGAGACAACATTGTCACTGAGTTGTTTCACTTCTTGTTGGGTCTCTGTGAAATTAGATTGCAAGGTATTGAAGCGAGCTTCCAAATATTGGCTACGGGTATGGGCCATGATGGCGAAGGAACTGAAACGGGGCGGGTGGGGTCAAAATTTTTACTGAAAAATGATATGTATGAATGTGATAAGGGAGAAGAGATAAATCCAATGGAATAGGTCTCAAATAATGGTGCAAAAATTTCCAGACTTTTTTTTTTTTTTTTACACCTGTGAAGTTATACTCCGATCTGAAGAATACTGCAGTGATGAAATGCCCAAATACTTAACCAGGAAGAAATGTGTAGTGATTTGGCAACCCGAACAAATTTGCGCAACAATAGATCTTGTTTGCTTTAATTTTTTTGTTTACGTCCCCAAGGGTTAGGTATTCAAGGGTTCTACAGACAAGGGTTTTCCCCGTGCTATATCTCTCTGATATACGTGCAGGGTTCAACAATAGTACTCGGCCCAATATCTTAGGGCACTAACTAAGGAGGCTAGACCGTGCCCTTATCCATATTACCCGACTACCCAAGTACTAGAGAGTATCTTCCCGAGTGCTGTTCTCTGTGGCACTATAACAGTCAGGCGACCAATCAGTTTATCTAAAGAGGGCTTTAGGAAATCTAGGATGATTCGTATACATGTGTTGTTTGATGCGCTACCACTCGAAGGGGTACCAACATGGGTTACAAGGGTGGCCAACATATGTGCGCTTAAGAACCACTTGTATTTCCTGCGTGTATGAATCCCTCAACCGTGGGTTTATGCGCGTAACGACAGATCTTTATGGCTTAAAGACACCGGAATACGTCTCTACCCTGAAAAAAATAATTTAACCCACAATTTTTTGCCAAGGAAAGTGCTTTGATACCACTTGTAATATTCCAGATATAAAAAGTATGCAGAACATAAATATAATGCTAGAAATAGCAGATGAACAACAATATAACCAGAATAACACCACAATAATACTGAAATGATAACAAAATAACACCAGAAATAACACTTCTATTACTGAGAGCAATGTTCACAGGCCTCTTCGAGGGGGAAACCTCCAGTCGAGCAGAGCTCTATTACAATAATATCCAAGCTAGGGTTCTCATACCCTTGACTCCTATTTATACTAAATATGTCTATCAAGAGAACCATCTAGAGGAAGATCCTTCTAGAAGCGGAAGCTTCTATTAGGTCTTCTTACATTCGATTTATTCTACCTTATTGCAAGGTCTTATTAATATTGACCTTTATTACATCGGAATACATTGTTCTACCTACTTAAGGGGCTAGGTCCCTAACAAATTCCAATATGGTAAAAACCTGATTTGAGATCAAATTTGCTCAACACTGATTTTCCCTTTATTTTTTGGACCAAGGAAGCCTTATTTGGTAAAGAATATCTGATGGGTTTTAAGGATTTGTTAATAGGTTTGTAATTCACCACAAGTCTCATCTTACCCCTCTTCTGTTCCGAATGTTTGTTCGCATAGAATCCCCTGCATGCCCATGCAATTTTAGAAGGTTCTATCAAATCTTTCTTTAAAAGATCGTGGATCTCTTCTTGGCAGATTTTGATCTCAGAGGGGCTCATAAGTGAAACATAGGCTTTCTGTGGAGAGACCTTTTCCAAAGGATCATATGGAAATGATACAAAATTCTTCTCCCTATGCAAAAAGGTGTTAGGATAATCAGAGGTGCAATCCTTAAGGAGTTTCTCTTTTACAGGGAACACATCTTTGTGCATCATAGCATAGAAGACAACTCTTTTTAATTTATTCAACTCAGATGCAGGCGGTTGTTCAGACTATTTGGATACTACATCTTTTGTTTTACATACACCCTCAGTAAATAGAGAAGTATTTACAATATTTCCATTTATATACATTTTCATGGTCTTTTCTTTGGATATAGAGTAAAAGGAGATACAAGTTGCATGAAACTGGCACCAAACATACAATTATATCTAATACTGTCTAAACCATGAAATGACTACCTGGAATGTTGGCTATTTATTTGCAGAGGGAAATCTTCAGTTTCTCCAAATATTTCTACAGATGAACCATCTATAGACAATCCTCCTTGTGTAGTCTTATGCCAGTAATATTATGGAATTACTTTTCTTCGTAAAAAATTTAACAGACATTCTGAATCTAGAAAGAAATCTAGCTAGTAGGGAGCATGTTTTGCAGGACATAACCATACTTTAATGAAGAATCTTATACCACTACAAGCTTGTAATACCAATGAGCACTCTGTTTCTTCTAGTTCTTTTTTTAGCATTGTTTCTTTTGTTAGTGCTCTGTAATTTTCCCAAGGCTGTGGAGGCAGTGACAGAGGCAACATCAAACCACTTAGAGTCCTAGATCTATCCATCCAAGACTCAGAGAGGGCTCTCTCTGTTTGATCTATCTTGGTTTGGAATAGGATATTAGGCTAGTTATGATAGATTTAGGTTTTTGGTTTTTTAAATGTTTGGGTTTGGACAACAAAAGAGGTCCATGGGAAATGGAGTCAAAGAGGTTTACAATAACTGGTTTTGAAGCAGGAAAACGTCATAGGCAATATAGATACACCTTTCTTAGACATTAAGGTTTGTTGTTGTAGGTTGAATGAAAAGAAAATCCACTGCAATTAGGCATACAAGATGAATCTAAGAGTAGTTAGTTTTAGAGGGAAAGGATGACAAGCATTCTAAGCACTTACGAAAAAGAGCTTCATACAAAATGAATTCTCTTTCATCTTATCTCTGCTCAACATGCTGAAGATAAACACATCAAAGAGATGAAAATACAAAGAAATAACAATCACATAAGGAAAATGACAGACTAGGAACATGCATCACAAGAATCTGTGAGGTATTCAACTTCATATTCAGTCTTTGAACAAATTTATTGAACTCTAGACCAAATCTGATACATAAAAAGGGGCCTCCCTGGACCTCCCCCGTTTCCCTGCTACTTACAACAACATTGTTTAAATAACAAAACGAACCCAACTGTTTTGCTGATTTGTTGGAAAGAAAGTCAAATAGAAATTATAAACTAGATCAAGGAAAAGCTGCAATATCTCGGGTTTGATGAAGAACTAATCACAAAATTACAATAAACCTATTATCCAGAATTTTTGGCAAAATATCTAATAAAATCATAAATATAGCAAGATTGCAATTGTCTTCGAACTGCTACAACTGATGAAATCAAAATTCCTTGGAATCTGGACTGCTGAAGCTACCATTGGTCATGAATGAATTTAAATTGCCACATGACGATGATCAAGCTACCATTTGCTTCATGAAATCTGGGATAAATATCTTTAGATCACCTCTTCTTTAGCTGCTGCCTCGAATCCTGGATCTGCCTCATTCGTTCTGGCTGATTTAGTGCCTTGACTGCCAGCTATATTTGAAAGCATGCCTTAAAAATAGGGATACTTTTCCACCTTCCTAATTCTTTGCCAAAAATGTGGAAAAAATCAATTTTGATCCTCCATTTGCCGACACCTTAAAAAACTAAGAAGGCCAATTTTGGCTTAAAAAGCCACATTTGACTAATAGAGCCAAATTTAGGTTAATCAAAACCAATAACTTTGCAAAATAATTTTTTTTTTTACACAAACCAACTATTCTTAATTTCTTGTCTTAAAATGCACTAGAATTTTAATTTGCTTTGAAATTTGCGTGTAAGAACTTGGTTTATGCTTGGTCGGAGTTGAGTGTTTTCAACCACCTTCACATCTTCACTATGCATTAGGAACAAGCTGCTTTATGCCTGGAATAGATATCAGTCAGAACACTGATTTCCCTATGGTTTATAGGGTCCTAACATACGCTCCGCCTGGGGATGGTAGCTCAGCATGAGGTGTCAAGAATCTAGGAACTCTGAGTGTGCAGACCAACTGTCTCCATTGGGCTGTTCCCACAGTGAAAACTGTGACCATTTCTTGTACCTGTTCCAAACCCGAGGGCTACAAACCAAACTGAATATAAAACTATGAAAAACTGAACTGAAAGAAGTGCTCATCCTGTTGAGCTTATTGGCACACTCCTACCTACTCTAATATACTGATAATTTCATTGTTCTAAACGATACAATAGTGCCAGTGCAGCCAGTCAAGCAATTTATTATATACATTGAATTCTTGATTGTTTATCAAAAACATTAGAGAAACAATTTGACCCTCTGTCCAGAAAACCCAAGGTGTGTAGTGTAATAGCAACTGTAGATGGATGTGTACAATGGGACCGGAAATATTCTTCATATAATCAGCTACAGGATCCATAAATTCATAATTTATTGATATACCTTTTAGGCTCTCAATGACAAGTTGATCTTGGATGACTTTGTCAATTTCTTCGTCAAGGCTGAACCTTAATTCCAACTCTACAAAATCAGGCTTACAACCATATGCTTCCTCTATCTGTAAATAAAAAGGTATAAAAATTTCCTCTCTTTTTGGAGGAGGAAGACTTTCCAAGAATTGTTTAGGATCCTGGAAATCAAATGACTCAAATTGAACGTCCAATAATTAAAATTAATTTTCTAATCTTTCAGCAACTAAACCAAGAAAACAAATTTTACCTTCAGGTGTGAATCGACTGGATTTCATACAAAGAAATACCTCTTTTGAGAAAATCTCATCAATCTGAAATTCTGCTAACTCATCCCTCAAAGTTTGTAACATTTCACCAGAGAGAGGGTTTGCTACATACCCTGTTATCTTGGATCACCATAAATGCTCTGAAATATGGATTCTTTGGCAGTGAAGTCGCTTTGAAATTTTGAAGCTCGGGATCTTGAACAATGGAGTCGCCAGGTGAATGGTACAACCTTCCTGTGTTTGGCTTCTGTTCACCATCAGAAGTCAAATATGAACTTGATATATTTTCCTAGAGAACTTGAAATCTTGTTCCCCAGTATGGTCGCCACTATGTTAGCGCTCTGTAATTTGCCCAAGGCTGTGGAGGCAGTGACAGAGGAAACATCAAACCACTTGGAGTTCTATATCTAGCCATCCAAGACTTAGAGAGGGCTCTCTCTGTTTGATCTAGCTTGGTTTGGAATATGATATTAGGCTAGTTATGATAGATTTAGGTTTTTTTTTTTTTAAATGTTTGGGTTTGGACAACAAAAGAGGGCCATGGGCAATGGATTCAAAGAGGTTGACAATAACTGGTTGTGAAGCAGGCAGACCTCATAGGCAAGATAGATGCACCTTTCTTAGACATTAAGGTTTGTTGTTGTAGTTGTAGTTGTAGGTCGAATGAGAAGAAAATCCACTGCAATTAGGCATACAAGATGAATCTAAGAGCAGTTAGTTTTAGAGGGAAAGGATGACAAGCATCCTAATCACTTATGAAAAAGAGCGTCATACAAAACAAATTCTATTTCATCTTATCTCTGCTCAACATGCTGAAGATAAACACATCAAAGAGATGAAAATACAAAGAAATAACAATCACATAAGGAAAATGACAGACTAGGAACATGCATCACAGGAATCTGTGAGGTATTCAACTTCATATTCAGTCTTTGAACAACTTTATTGAACTCCAAACTAAATCTGATACAGAAAAATGGGCCTCCCTGGACCTCCCCCATTTCCCTACTACTTACAATAGCATTGTTTAAATAACAAAACAAACCCAACTGTTTTGCTGATTTGCTGGAAATAAAGTCAAATAGAAATTATAAACTAGATCAAGGAAAAACTGCAATATCTCGGGTTTGATGAAGAACTAATCACAAAATTACAATAAACCTATTATCCAGAATTTTTGGCAAAAATATCTAATAAAATCATAAAGATAACAAGATTGCAATTGTCTTCAAACTGCTACAACTGATGAAATCAAAATTCCTTGGAATCTGGACTGCTGAAGCTGCCATTGGTCATGAATGAATTTAAATTGCCACATGACGATGATCAAGCTGCCATCTGCTTCATGAAATCTGGGATAAATATCTTTAGATCACCTCTTCTTCAGCTGTTGCCTCGAATCCTGGATCTGCCTCATTCGTTCTGACTAAATTAGTGCCTTGACTGCCAACTATATTTGAAAGGATGCCTTAAAAACAAGGATACTCTTCCACCTTCCTAATTCTTTGCCAAAAAATTGGAAAAAATCAATTTCGATCCTCCATTTGCTGACACCTTAAAAAGCTGAGAAGGCCAATTTTGGCTTAAAAAGCCACATTTGACTAATAGATACAAATTTAGGTTAATCAAAACCAATAACTTTGCAAAATATTTTTTTTTTACACAAACCAACTATTCTTAATTTCTTGTCTTAAAATGCATTGGAATTTTAACTTGCTTTGAAATTTGCGTATAAGAACTTGGTTTATGCTTGGTCGGAGTTGAGCATTTTCAACCACCTTCACATCTTCACTATGCATTAGGAACAAGCTGCTTTATGCCTGAAATAGATATAAGTCAAAACACTGATTTCCCTATGGTTTATAGGGTCTTAACATCTTCTTCACTTGATTCTTCTTCTTGAATTTGTATTTTCTTTTTATACCCCTTTCTAGACAATGGGACTCTTTTTGCCTCTTCAAGCAATTTTGAATATTCTTCATTTGAAGAATTATCTCCTTCTATTTTGACAGTTTCAAGAATGCCTTTAAGTTATTTTATTTTGTCTGTTGCTAATCTTATGATAGTTTGTTGTTCTCTAATTTGTGTTAGAAACATTACTTCTTTGTCTCACCTAAACTTTTGTCTATCACTGTGACTATCAGGATGTTGGGTGTAGAGCTCAATGGGAGAATAATAACCAGAACTAGATTTGTAGGAAATATCTGGAATCGTTTTCTGCTCTACTATGGCTAGAGGTCTAACTAGTATTCTCAATAAATTATCTTTTTCTTTCTTAAGCTCTAATGGAAACATATTCCCAAATTGGCATTTTTTCTAAGGCCTTTTCATTCTTTGCAAGTCTTGCTTTTGAATTTTGTGTAGACATCATACATAAGTCATACTGTGGCCTGTTATCTCCACCCCAATTTAGTGTATCAATAGGAGTATGATATCCTGAGTCACTAAATTATGAATTGGTATCAGAAAGAGAGTCACTGCTAGAGAATTCTGATGGGTCTAGATATCTAATTTCTCCTTCTGGGCAATCTGAAGGAGAGAAAAAACAAAGATCATGATGATGTTTATATAACATTAGGAGGTATTCCCACATTATCCTAGGTGTCGGGCATGTGGGAGCCATTCTTGATGCTCACATTGTGATTTTTGCTTGTAAAAATCCTGTGTGTGGGGTGTGGGGTTTTATGGGTTTGTTGATGGGTTTTATAGGCTTGTTGATGGGCCTTGTGGGTTTTTGAGATGATTAAACAAACCTAATTTAATGTTGAGTTTGAGTGAAGGGATTCTAAGTGGTTTAAGGGCTTCTTCCATACCCTTTTGAGTCATATCAAGGGAGATCAAGTGTGAAGATTGAAAGCTAAGAGTGAGTGTAATATTCATTCTTTGAGATAGGTCATGTGACCTCAACCAACCATGGATAAGACTGAGTAGGCCTCATTCTTATGATTTGTTGGAGAGGAGAAGCCCAAGTAGGCCTTAGTTCTGCGGTCTTGGGGAGGAGGGTCAACTTGCCTCAGTTATGTTTTATCTGAAGTAGTCAATAGCCAAAGGACCCTAGCCGCAGGTGTTTTGGGAAACCTCTGAGGACTTTCATAGTTAGCCTACACACAGGTGTTTTGGGTAGCCTCTGAGGGCTGTTACAGTCATCCTAGACACAGGGAAAAGGGCAGCCTCTGAGGGCTATTATAGTCAACCTAGCTGCAGGGAAAAGGTCACTTTTGAGGGATATTACAATTATCCTAGCCATAGGGAAAAGAGCAGCGTTTGAGGGCAGATACAATCAACCTCGCTGTAGGTTTTGTGGTAGTATTGAGGGCCAGTATAGTCAACAAAAGGGACAAATAAAATACCGTGAAGGCCTGCTCAAATGGAGGAATGACCAACAAGTAGAGAGAGGCCTCTTTGGGTTTCGACATGTGTAAAGGCTATAGTTTGATCTCAGTACAATGAGAAGAATTTGGCACATAAATCGAGGAGGGTTTCTGCAGTGGAAAAGGGATTTTTTGTGTAAGTACACCCTTGTGTTTTGGTGTAATAAAGGGAGATTTTCCTTGGTACGGGATCCCAAATTTTGAGTAATGATTTAATGAAGAAATATTGAAATTGGACTAAAATTTCTGAGTACTGTTCATGATCTAATTCTTGGTGTTGTATTTTCCGTTGTGCTAAGTTGTTAGACATCTCAATGTGTTTATGTTCACAGTTCAGATTGTGTGATTTCTACATATACTGTTATAACCTAGACCAGAACTGAGGTGTGTTCAAAACTAACATGGTATCAGAGCCGAGGATTTGAAAAGAGCAGTTATATTTCAGATTTACACAAGTAACAACCTTGAAAAGGAGTTGTAGCAGAATTCACAATTGAGTATCTTGGACTTCTAGGTAAAAGTCCAACAATGAAGATGGTTTGTGGATTGATAATTAAATATTGGTTGGATGGGATGTCCAACTACAACTTGTGGAAGGAAAGAATCAAGTTAGTGCTATTGGTGAATGATCTGTGGGAATTTTATGAGACCCCGATCACTAAGCCAATTGATGCAACAAAACTGGCCAAGTATAACAAGTCAGATGAAAACGCCATGTTGATCATTCTTGATGGGGTGAAGGATCATTTGATACCTCACCTCAATAGAAAGGCCATAACATGGCACATGTGGGAGGCTTTGAAAGCATTATTTTAGAACAAGAACAAAAAGTAACATGAAGATGGTGCTAAGAGATAAACTTAGGGAGATCAGGATGACCGATTTAGTAAATGTGACATCATATCTCACTAGGATTTAGCAAGTTCGTGATGAACTTGCAAATATAGGGGACGACATGACATACATAGAGTAAACGAGGACGACACTCAAGGGATTCTCGGAGCCATGGAAGTCATTCATCAAAGGAGTTGTGTCACGTGAGAAGCTCCCAGATTGGAACTGTTTGTGGGATGAATTCATTCAGGAAGAACTTTGAGATGAAGATATTTAACACAAGAGTAGTGAGGAGAATGCTCTTGATAGTAAGATAAATAAGAGAAAAGGGATGAAATACCTGAGTAAAGTGAGATGCTATACACACAATCAATTTGGTCATTATGCCAGCCAATGTCTGAATAAGAAGAAGGGCAGGAAAGGGAAGCAAGCTGAGATGGCTGCTTCAAACATGTCTGAGGAGGAGGAGCTGGCTAAGAAGTTCGAGGATGAATTTCTTCTTGTCTCCCACCTTTCAGAGAGCACCATTCATGAGGGTGCTTGGTTTTTAGAGAATGGGGCTACTAGGCATAGGATAGGGGCACACTAAGTGTTCGAGAGCTTGATTAAATGAGATTCTGATATGCATGTGAGTATTGGTGATTAGAGTCAGCATGCGGTGAAAGGATTCAAGACTGTACTATTAAGGATGGATTCAGGTGGGGTGTTGCGAGTTCAAAATGTGCTTTGGGTACTGAAACTTAGGTGTATCAAGGTCTTAGTCTCATCAATTGAGCAGAGGGGGTTCGAAGTTGTGTTCCAGAAGGGAAAGGAACTTCTTCGACCCTATGGACCTAGACCAGACACGAGATTGGTTCTAGGAGTTAGGGAGAGCGGTTTATATAGGTTAACAGGAAAGTATATACTGAATAACAATGGGAAGAAAGTTGTGCAGAATCAAAGGGAGTCAACATGCTCAGAGGGAGATTCATCTGTCCAAAGGAATTCAACCTTCAGGTTTAGGTGGGATAAATGAGTCTTACAATACTATCAAGAAGGTGTAATGGGTTAAGATGGCCATGCAAGATGCTCAGAAGTGGGAAGATTCTAGGAGTAGGGTGTCTTTCAAGAAGGGTCCAATTCATACAACGAGACTTGCTTCCGTGTCAGAGGGAGCAACAATGATAATGGATCTAGTGTGGGAGGGGTTATCCCCTAGCCTAGAGATAATTAAGGAGATTATGTCTCAAGGCCCACATGTCCTGGACATGGAGTACCGAGAGCCATATTGACTTGAGCCTGGCCCTGGAGGGCCCATATTTCCTCTACAACACCTCCATCCTGTCAGCAACAACAACATCCATCCCATTGGATTGGTCCTTCAACAACAATGGGTCTTGTTCCATGAGGTAATGAGTCTGTGTATCATGGTATGTGTTACTCTCATTCTCAAAACATTTGAATATGTGCATTTAATTATTTTTGCTTCATGACATGTGCTTGGACTTTATGACTTTCCACTTGTCCACACCTAGGGGGAATGACATGATGCCCTAGCAAGTTGGTTCCCTTAGGATTGAGTTTCCACTAGGTGGGTTCATGAAAGGTCATCGTCCATTCCCACCATACTTATCACTTTCCATTATCTTTCCTCTCATCCATCCCCAACATTGGTTCAAGCACTGGGTTTGCCAAGCTAGGAAAGGGTTGTACCTTACCTTTTGGGAAGAAGGGGATAAAGGCCTAGAGGGTAAAAGTAGCTGGAAAAATATAAAAGCCAAAAGAACAAAACCTTCAGATGCTTCGCCTAGGGATCCCCGAGAAAGCAGTAAAAATCTTCTCAGCAAAAAATGAAGGGACCCATAAAATAAATAAACTCAAGACCTAGTTGGAGGATAGGGGGTCTCATCATGAGCCAACCTATTAGGTCCATGGGCATGTAGCAGTATGATACTACCATTTAGTTGGTCACCACACCAAAGTAGTGGCTCTTGGTGGCATAACCAAGAGAAATGGGGTCTCATCACGATCCAACCTTCTCATCTCCGTGATATGCTTGAGGGTAACACTGTCACCACTGGTCACCACGCAAGGGCAGTGTCCCCCAACTATTCTCTTGAAAGAAAAAGCAATAAGATAAAAAGGTAAAAGGCAGTAAATGGGCTTGGAAACATTTGCATCCATGACAAGGTGCAACTCACCCTCTTTAGAGGCACCCACATGTAAGCCATACATTTCCCTGTCATCACTGCACCCATTGATCAAACATCCCCATACCACCTCATCCACTTGCATGATCTGTATTTGTATTCACCTGGAAACATCCCACATCCAATGAGAATTATCCAAATAGGACCTCTTGAAACCCTCTCCAAACCTGGCTTGTAGAATAACATAACGTCTTTGAGCACTTGACTGGGAAAGGGGGGTTTTATGCACATGTTTATATAACTTGATTATTAGACGTGATTGACATTTCGATGATCCCTGTGACTTATGATCCCATGGAGGGCGTACTTTTTGTTGCTGTAGGACCATGCTCGACGAAAATGTACACATGGGGAGATGATTAGTTCAGACATCCATAGGGATGAAATCCCACCAGATGGATGCTGAGACCCCAGCCAGGGGCAGACATATATCAGAGGCTTGCACCAGAGAGAGAGGAGGACGTTCCAACAGAGACAACCTGGACCCATGGGGTCTTTCCCTCCCAATATTATGTTGGCCTTGCAAGGCCCATGACGTCACCTCTGTGACCCTTGACGTCACCCAACATTAGATGGACACGATGAAGGCAGTTGTGTGCCAAGTGGCATGATCCAGAGGCCTTGGGAGGCCTAACGTTTTGCTTCTGGAGGCCAACGTTTCACCTAGGATGCCCAACGTCAGCCTAGAAGGGCATGACGTCACCTCTCTTGCTTGATTTAGGGTTTAATATGTCAATTTTATGTAAAAAAATGGATATCTCATGTAAACTGGCCATGTCGACCTTTTTGACCTAATTTTGTAATTAAAGGTCATTGTAACTGTATAAGTAAGTGTTTTTCCCCTTTTATTTATGCATCATTCATTCACTCACAAGTGAGGTCTGAAATTTGCGCCCTACTTAAGGGTTATTGGTTGAAAGTTTAGGTGCACTTCTTGGAGGAGGCTAAATTTGGTGTTTCTTGGAATTTTTCTTGGTGGAAAGTCTTCAACTAGGCTAATTGCTAGATTATTCTTGGTGAATGTAAGTGAATTTATGCAATCCTTCTTTGCTTTGAATGGTTATGGTGCATTTACTTTGCAATTTTTCCAAGATTATGAAATTGCTAGTTTAAAACCCTAGGAGAACAAGCACATGTTATTGTCCTTGTCTTAAAAACTTTTCACCTACTAGATTGTGCTAGAAACCCTACCTTTGAAGCATTGTACTAGAGCCCTCCCATTGCAACACTCTAATATCAATTGCTTCATCAAACCATTGTTTGTTTCAAGCTTGAGGTAAAGAAGAAGGAAAACCGCTAGGGCCAAGGGGTTACCTACTTCCTAGTAGCCGTTTTCCTTCTAAGGCTTGTTGATTGAGGCCTTGGATTACCAACACCTCAATCATCATCCTTCTTTGTCCTTAGCTCTTACATTATCATTTGATTCCTTCAAGTTTTCTGCTGCAAAGTGACTCCATTAGCCCTAAAAGGCACTGATTTAGACCTTGTATTTGATTGATTGATGAAAACAACCCTTAAGTCTTTTATCTCAAGCTATCTACTAACCTCTCCTAACCCTAGAGTAGACTAATTCACTAACCTTCTTGTTGTTGCTACAAAAGTAATCTACAAGCATTTACTACAGCAGTAAAAGCACTTAAAAGCAATTGCAAAAGTTGATTTTTTACACTTCCTAATTAGCTTCCGACAAGTGCTAGTACATTGCTATTATTGGGTTATTATTTTTGGTCACCGTGAATCTCTTTTAAGGAATTTATTGTGAATCTAATATCTTGTATACATTGCTGTTACAAAATTCTGTTTGCTTCATCTTCCATCAACTTATTGTTTTTATTGACAGGTCCAAGGTTTTAGAAGCACTAACATCAAATTGTACTTGCAAAAGATATTGTTTTCTTGTTGCTTTGTTCTGGGTAGGTACATCTAATCACATCATTGCTTCATTGATTAAACCTTTGGGACTTTCTAATCAATGTGACTTGTGAGAGGGGATACCTTTTATTGACACTTTAACCTTTGCCTTCTCAAACCCCCATGTCATCGGGGACATATTACCTGGGCTATCATCCCTAAATAGAAAGATGTATATTATTAAGGAGACAGTGGTAACCTCATGTTACGAAAATTTGTCTTCCCTTAGAATTTCCCTTTGGGACAAGTACAAATTGTGCGATAACATGAGGCAGAGCCACTTTCAGTGTGGGAGACAAAGCTACTTCGAAGTGATGGCCGAAGGAATACATCCCTCAATAAGAGGGAGTGCTGATGTTTTTTTAGCATCAGGAGGTATTCCCACATTAACCTAGGTGTCGGGCATGTGGGATCCATTATTGACACTCACATTGCAATTTTTCCTTGTAAAAATTCTTTGTGTGAGGTGTGGGTTTGTTGATGGGTTTTGTGGGCTTGTTGATGGGTCTTGTGGGTTTGTGAGATGATTAAACAAACCTAATTTAATGTTGAGTTTGAGTGAAGGTATTTTAAGTGGTTTGGGGGCTTCTTCCATACCCTTTTGAGTCATATAAAGGGAGATCAAGTGTGAAGATTGAAAGGCAAAAGTGAGTGTGATATTCATTCTTGGAGAAAGGCCATGTAACCTTAGCCAACGATGGAGAAGGATGAGTAGGCATTCATATCATGATTTATTGGAGAGGAGAAGGTCAAGTAGGACTTAGTTTTGTGGTCTTGGGGAGGAGGGGAAACTTTCCTTAGGCCTTTTTTATTTCAGGTATCCGACAACCAAAGGAGCCTAGCTGCAAGTGTTTTGGGAAGACTCCGAGGGCTGTCACATTTAACATAGACTTAGGTGTTTTCGATAGCCTATGAAGGATGCTATAGTCAACCTAGATGTAGGGAAAAGGGAAGCTTCCGAGGGTGGTTACTATTAACTTAGCCACAGGTTAAAGGGAATCCTCTCAGGGATGTTACAATCAACCTAGCTGCAAGGAAAAGAGAACCTTATAAGGGCATATATAGTCAGCCTAGCCACACATTTTGGGGCAGTATTGAGGGTTGGTACAATCAATTGAAGGGATAGAGAAGAGACCATGAAGGCTTGCTCTAGTGGAGGACTAACTAGCAAGCAGAGAGAGGCCTCTTTGGGTTCCAACCAGTGTAAAGGATGAAGTTTGAACTCAACACAATGAGCATAATTGGGCATAGAAACCGAGGAGGGTTTCTATAGTGGACAAGGGATTTTCTGTGTAAGTATACCCTTGTGTTTTGGTGTTTTATTTTGGTGTAAGAAAGGGCCATTTTCCCTAGTACAAGAGCCCAAATTTTGAGTAATGATTTAATTATAAACTCTTGAAATTAGACTCAAATTTTAGAGTACTGCACATGATCTAATTGCTGGTGTTGTATTTTTCGCTGTGATAATTTGTTAGACATCTCAGTGTGTTTATGTTCACAGTTCAAATTGTATGATTTTTGCGTATATTGTTGAGAACCTAGACTAGACCTGAGATGTGTTCGAAATCTAATAGATCCCACCATTCAAGCTTAATATTTTCAATGAGTAAAGTTGTCAGTTTGGGTTTTTTCTTTTTGTTAGGACATTCATTGGCCCAATGTCCATTTTTTTGAAAATTATAACAGGCGATCTTCTTGGAAGGGGTTCTTCTTTTCTTTAGATAGGGAATCTTATGATGCTTGGGATTATATATTTTTTCAAATTTCTTCTTGTTTGGAGCCCATCTAGACTTGAAAGTATGGAACTTTCTTTTCCCCTTGAAATGACATTTAGAAGATTTAACAATTTGGCGTGCTCTGTTGAAAGCACCATATCCCCATTTAGACATATCTCCTACTTCTTTGCACAAAGAAGGAGTGAACATGTGCTTGCAGCGTTTGAAATCTCCAATCACCCTTTTTGAAAGACAATGTTCTTGATAGAAAATATTTATATGTCTGTCTATCATTGCTAAATACATATATCTGGTATTAATATTTTATCTTTGAAATATAGCTCTACTGCATCAGGTAGAGCACTAGGAATGTTGCGGACATAATATTTGATATATGTTAGGTCATTCACATGTCCTGATTGGATTAGCAATCTTAGCCTATAATAATAATATTCTTTATGGTATGCTAAATTCCCTAGTCTTTGGCTCACGAATAGGGAATCCATTTGTTCTACATCAACACAATTTGGGGATCCATAAAGTTGGCTACCGAGGACTTCTATCAAGTCAGAATCAACAGTATGAGAATGCGAGATTTCTTCTTTGGTTTTTGCTGGTAACTATTTCCACTAGTCCCATGCTAAACCAATGAATCCATAAGTAATTAAATTTGCTACATTTATAGCAATCATAATATCTTGTGAGGCTCTTTTGGCAGTGAACCAATTCCCAAGCAATTGAAAAGTGTCTTTTAATTTTTCTGGGGTTTGGCATTCTATGTTTATTATGGGTTGGTATGGAATTGAGTTGAAAACTTTATTTATTGCTTGGATTTCAATGGCTGAATTACTATCACCCTTGGTATGAGATGAGGAAGGCACATTTCTTTGGAAAATTGGGGTGTCCCCATCTTGGTCAAGTTCATTTTTTATAGAAAAAACCCGAAGACATTCTTCTTTGTCAGATGATTTTAAGGCTTTAGACCATTTCTTCATCACATAAACTTCAGACCGGATATACTCTAATGTTTGTTCCATCCTAGTATGGGAAGCTCCAAAATCCCAGACAAGTCTATTATCAGGAGTATCTAACATGTTTAGGGACTTTTTCCTCTTATGTTCCTTATTGATCTGGGGAATTCCTTTTTACAAAATTCTTCTAGGACTACAATATTTCTGCTAGGCTTCTTAGTTGATTTCTGAATATCATGGATTTTCAAAAATAATTTATCTAATAGATCAATCCTAACATTGATTTTACTAGTTGCATTTTTTAAAGTAGTTGTATCTGTTAAAACATGGGAAACTACATCTAGTTTCTCAGACATATCTTTGATTTCTCTCTTTTGTTCTTTACAATCTTCTATAATATCTAAAACATCTCTGTGGATATCATCAATGTTCAACCCTGTGAGCCATGATTGAACATTTTCCCAATTCAACAATTTACATTCATCATTAATTATGTCATTTGGGGCTGATGATTTTCCAACTATATATTCCCTTTTGGTGTTTAGGTTTTCAGAGTATTGTTTGAAACCTGATGCTAGAAGATTTCTTGCAGGAAGAAAATATTCTTCACTGTGGGATGTCGTTTAGTACTCCCACTTCCTTCTGTAGGCAATGATAACATCATTAAATTAGATTTTGGTATTCTCAGGGATCTTCATCCATGAAGGTTATTTAACTTTTCTTGACAAGCTATGCATTCGAGATGATTACTTGAATGGATGGTTTCTATTTTTTCTTCTGTTTTCATAGGTTGTGAAGTTTGACCACAAGTATGCTGGATGTCATTATGATATTGGTATAGCTCATGGGTTTTAAATGAAAGAGATATCCACAACATCTGAATGGGAATGGTTTTCTTGATGTTTTGTTGCATCAGTTTCTGTTGAATCATCTGTTGTCTAAACCAATCATACTTATTTTCCCAAGAGGTTGGATATGAGATACCTATCCAGTCAAAGGTTATAGGGTGAGAGTTCTTTGAGGTATATTTTTCCACTACACTATGCATGCATGAAGTGGTCAAACAATTTTTGCAGAGACAGTAGGGTATCATTACTAAATCTAACAACTACCATGCATTTAAGTTGCAGGATACATGAGTGTGAGGTCATACCAAATCTGACTGGAAGGATATAAGCTTTCAGAAGGTCATAGATATAAAGATCATCTAGGGAAACTACATACTTGAGATAAACGATTGTAAAAGCAGGTCCATTAGAGAGAGGAGCCTAAAATCCACCAATCAAGGCATCAAAAAATTAGTTATGACAGATATCAATAACACAACAAAGGGAAGATATTGGAAGGTATGGTCAGACCAAAGGATTCAATCCAAATTTTATAGCTCCAAAATGGACATATAAGTGGCATTCTTTTTTATCCCAATCAATTAAACTCTGATCAAGTAGATTGATATGGATTAGGTCATGATCATAAGTAAAAGGAATGTTTACTGAATGGACTTTGATAAAGGAATGGGAAATATAGTGCCACCATTTAAGTTTATAAACATTTTGACGATTTATGGGAGGCAACTCCCAATGTTCAGAAGAATTGGGTTCTGGAATAGAAATAAGATTTGATTCAGAAGATAAAGAAGTGGCTAGGGATGATGTTTGTCTGTCTCTTAAATAAGTAAACAAATATATATTATCTGTTGAAAACTTGGCGAGGTTAACGACATCTAATGAGGGGTCCATTTTCTGCGAAATAAACTAGAGACTTATGTAACAAGTTATCCTAAGGGTAGAACAACGAGAGTGAGACTCCTTGTGGAACGATTGGCCTAACACAATGCATATCCTCGGTTTTTATAAATGACACTTATGCCTCACATCCAATCTTTTATTCATTGACTCACTTGATATAGAAAAATCCTCATACAAATATATAGATGCACATTCTTGATCTCATTACAGATAACATATAAAGAACAAAACTTCAAATCTTCAAAATTCCGAAGAACAAATAAACAAACTTCTAGAGAATATAACCATTGCAATACTGAAAGATTTCATTATGACAATTGCTTAAAGATTGACAAAATTTCCTGGATCTGATACCAATTATGCCGAGATCTCAACCTTCTTTGATACAGACTCAAATACTTGACACAAAATCTAGCTTCTAAACACACTGACTCACAATTTTCATCAAAGAGATTTCTTTGTTGTTGGAGATCATGAGACATAGGACATTTCTTGATGGTAGGAATTTGGTGCTTTGCTTGGAACTATGCATCATTTTTTCATTTTGAGAGGGCCAATTTTCTAGGCAATTTCTTAGATATGATATGTTTGTTGTAATGTACAAACATGTTTCTTTTGCTGTTTGTTTCTTGTTGCAAGTAATTTCTAGTGTGGAAGATCATCAAAAGGGTAAGTTCTTCCATTCTTCATCAAAGGTAAGCACATCAATTTTTTTTCATTTATTGTTAGTTTCTTGTCTTTTTGCATTAGTTTATTGTTTCTTAGTTTTTCTCATCATTTGTGCAAAGGTTGTATCTTGTTCTTGTTTTTTTGTCACTAACCTACATGGGTGGAAGACATATTTGACATTTTCATGGGAATGTATCTCTAGTACTTTCTCATGGCGACAAAAAGAAACCATTCAATGCTTAAGGCTTAGTTTCCTAACTACATTTTTCAGTGATTTCATTTTTTACTTTGATCTTATTTTCTCTCTCTATTTATATGTTGTTGTTGACCCTTGTTGTGTAAAAACAATTTCATATTTTTTATGGACTTATCATGATTTTTATATGCTTTACTATTGGAAGTTCTTGTGTGCATATTAACTATCTATTTGCTTCACTTTTTCCATAGGGGTTTTTTGTGAATAGTTGTGGGATAGCTTGGTTCTGCAAAATATTCCTATCTTGAGTTTCCAAGCATATTGATATTGTCATTCAACAATGATTATTGGCAATTGCAAGGGTATTTTTCTTGCACTTTACTAAGGATTTGGTTTCACTTGTAATAGCTTCCTACATTGTACCTCTCTTCAGCTTATCCTTGATAGCAACAAATCTTGAATGTATTTTCCACTTTATCTAGGATGTTTGTAGTTGTAATCAAGGGGAATGTAATGTGATGTAATGAAATTACATTTCATATCACCATATTCCAGTAATAATGTAATGTAATGAAATGCCATCTTCTACTATAAAGTCATGATGATTATCCTTGAGGCTCATTTTTCGATGGGTAGACCATTGGGGTCTTGTATTTGAAATGTAATCTTCAATAGAGTTCTTTGATTGTGAACATTTTCTGTTGGAAACATTTCGATGTATAGATATGGGGTTCTTGTATTTGTATTACGGTCTACTGCAGTATTATTGCACCTGTCAGTTTGGTTGGGACAACTATCTGCTTGCCACATGTTCTGTTGTATTGGCCATATGAGGTTTCTGTATACTGTTGTGGTGTTTTGCAAGAGTTCTTTCAACTATAAATTGAGTCATGGTTGCGATGATTTTCGATTGAGTTATGGGTTGTTCTGTTGTATTGGCCATTTGAGGTTTCTATACACTGTTGTGGTTTTCTGCAAGAGTTCATCTTACAACTTGGTTCAGGTGCAATTCTATGATTCAATGAGAAGTGATTGTTATCTTCATAAAATCCATGAGGTGAAGTGTGTCCTTATTCTCATCTTATGGGAAATTCTAGAAGGTGTCATTAAGGGGGAGTGTTGATGTAATGAAATCTTCCTCCATAAGTGTTAGTCTGTAAGGTATTTTCTTTCTTATTCTTGCAGGAAGTGTTGGAAGGTATTGTAATTCCATCTTCCTCCATAAGTGTTCCTTCTCCCTAGTCATCATTAAGGGGGAGTGTTGGAATATGTAATGATGACTTGTGTTCTATTGTTGGAATGTATTAATTTGGAAGTTAATAATGTCTACTCTTAGGTAAAAGAGTTATCCCACATTCATCATGGGGTAAAACACTCTTGTTATCATGTATTATATAAAGAGGTGAAATTACATTTATCCCACATGTATTATTGGGATGTAATTCCTCCATATATTTTGGTATACAATAGAGGTAAGAGAGACCCATGAGATACACAAAAACATTGAAATGAAGGATCACATAGTGATCATATACATTGTAATGATGTGAAGATGGAGTGTGATATGTGGGAGCTCAAGTGTAAGATTGGAGATTTCTGAAGAATAAAGAAGACAATGCCTTCCCGTGGATGTTTCCCCACTTTTGGGTTTTATCACGTACATTTGGTGTATTCTTTTTCTTTTGTCTCTTTCTTATTATGATTACATGTTGTTGTATGGATAGGAGGCTAGACTAGCAAGGTTTTATTGTTGAATATTATTGTATGTTTATTCATATGTCTCAATATTCTAACACCCATGAGTAACAAAGAACGTTCATTTTATTTGCATCCCTATAAGAATATTCATTCCATTTCATGCTCATGTTAACGTAAATGATTAAATGTATGAAAATATGATAATGATTGGTATATTAAGCATCTCTATACAACTCATAGTCTAAGTTGATATGGTCCATGTAGTTTTAAAAGTGCATTGTAATTTAGATGCAATTAATTTCAATGTATAAGAGATGTTGACAAACACACTACAAATAAGCATAATGCAAAATATTGCTACATTGTTTTCACTATAAATAACCACACTATGCACAATAATTTCATTAAATTTTTTTGACGGTTGATTATGGTGATAAACATCCTACAATGGAATTTTGTCTAATTAATGATTTTTTGATGATGAATGGCAATTTAGTGGGCACCATGCATTAATTATGATTATTCTTTATTGTCTCCATGACATGGAATATTCAATGGGGTTATCATTCGTGCATATATAAATGTCAGTGTTTGATATCTTAGTAGATCATTGCTATGTGTATTGTGTTTATTCTTCACATTCTCTTCTATTTTAGCCATGTATGTACCCATACTTAGAGTGTTTTGTAAGTAGATTGTTTCCATTTCTCTCACCGATGTTTCAATTTATCCATTACCAAAGTGTTTCAATTTCTTCATTCCTTTCTATTTGCATGAACTTAAAACAAATATTATTTACATGTTGCATGAGCTCACCGTGTTTAATAAAATTTGCTTCTCACTCAAAAAGTTACAAGTATCTCCGTAATTGAGCATTTGAAGGTTTGCAATTCTATTGGAATAAGCTTAATGAGTTGAGTGAGGAGATGAGCATTGTTGGACAAAACAAGACAATATTCAAGGAAAACATTATTCATTTGTACCAAAACCATTTCAATTACTATTATCGATCTTGTGAAGAGTTATGCAATGATTAAATGTTGTTAAGTACTAGTTTAAATCATAGATTCACCAACATGTATTTCTTCCCCTTTTTAGAATCACATATGATTTGTCCCATATAGGAGCCATCCTTTTCAAACAACGGTTGCAAGCAACTTTGATACACTGAAGGATTAGTCTATTCTAATGTTTGCATGTAAGACATGACCTTAATATTGCTAAAGATTTTCCAACCCCAATAATGGATTGAAAGATCAGTCTTTTCTAATGTTTGCATGTAAGACATAACCTTAATATTACTAAAGCTCTTCCAACCCCAAGAATAAGCATTCCATTTTCTAAAATAAATGTGGTACTTCCATAAGCATATTCAAGTTTTGCACGTAATGATCAATATAAACTCTATAATGATCCTTTACTCTCCCATTCTCAATATTCTTCTTCCTTTGCTTTCTTTTTTATATGATTGTAATTGTCTATTTTATTCTCTTTGAACCATATACCAAATACATTGCACAACGAATTAATACTTTCTTAGCTGTCAATATCTTTTTCTCTAATCATTACTAATTTTCCATTGTAATCCTTTGTCGATTAATGATTCTACCATTTCTCAAGACACACTTTAGACACACATTCACTTTGCACTGCCATGATTGCACACTAGCAATAATGTTTAGAGGCATGCAAATTTGATATGATGAGATTGGACTCCCAAGAGATGTGTATTATTTGTTGGCAATAATTATTAGAGGCACGCAACTAGCAGTAATGTTTAGAGGCACACAACTTTGATATAACGATATTGGACTCCCAAGGGATGCATATTATTTGTTGGCAATAATGATTATATGCGTGCAACTTTTATATGTTGAGACTTGACTTCTAAGGGACATGTTCGAAAAATGTTTTACTCTTCACGATTGTTGCATTCTCTTACATCTTAGCAACATATTTAGAAACATTTAGAATGTTTTTTCTCTCTCTGTCTCCACACACACACAACTTCTATTTTCTCGTTGTTGTTTCAATTTGTTATTATTGAAATATTTAAATTTCTCCCATTGATGTTTCTATTTGTGTGAACTCATTGAGGGTTATTTACATATTATACGATTTCATTGTGTTATTTACAAATTGCTTTGCACTGAAAAATTACAAATATCTCCATAGTCAATATTTTGAAGTTTTTAGACATTTTTGGAAGAATCTTAGTGAGGTGGAAGACTTCAAGGAGGCTTACAATATGAAGCAATAGGAATAGATTGTTATAGAACAACAAAAAACATTTTTAAGGTAAGACACTAATTGTGGATACCAAAATCATTTTAATTACTTTTATGTTATTGTTTGTGCATGGATGACATCGTGCATGAGTCTCACTTTTTGGCAAGTAGATTGAACCCTCTGTCAATCAAATAATGAATCCTTTTGAGCATTCAATAAAAAAAAACCCTTAACCAAGGGTTCAATCAATGTGGACACTCAATCGAGTATTTGATCACTGCTAAAGTGCACCCTTGATCGAGGGTGCATTAAATGCTTGA
>ML819537.1:102935-119572 GCA_009831015.1 Picea engelmannii
CCTCTGTCAATCAAATAATGAATCCTTTTGAGCATTCAATAAAAAAAAACCCTTAACCAAGGGTTCAATCAATGTGGACACTCAATCGAGTATTTGATCACTGCTAAAGTGCACCCTTGATCGAGGGTGCATTAAATGCTTGATCGATGGTTTCATTATTGTATAAACCTTGAATGCTCGATCTAGGCTTATTTTGCTTTCAATTGAGCATTCACATCACATGTATCTTGTTCAACCTGAACCAACCTTGGCATGTGGAGTCCTCCAATCTCACACGTTGACACATCGACTTGTTAGGTTCCTTGTTTTTTTTGAATTAAGTTTTATTTAGAGTTTCTAGGTTTTTAAATTTTAATTTTTTAATAAGAAGGAAAATTATGATTTATATCATAAATTTGTTGTATCCATACTAGTTAGCATAATAATATGAAAATAATGTTTTCATAAATTCCAAAATTTAGCATTTGACCAAAATTATAAAGGTTTGTTGCATAAAATAAACTACTATCCTTTGTAGAGCACTTCCATAAATTCCTACTCGTAGAGATTATGAAGAAAACACATAATATTAGTCCTATTTGCATAACATTAAAGGAAATTATATCTAGTGAAACATGTGCTTACCACATGCTTTATCCCGAGGGACATATATGGGCCACAATTCTTGATTTTCAATGTACACATCTTCCAACATTTTATGTATCGTTTCTTCTTCTTTTAGCTCACCTAGAATATATCCCATTGAAATTATGAGATATATGCTACAGTGTGTACCCCCATTTAAATTTAAAACCATGTTTCAAAATGAGAAGCATTCTTCTTCTAAATCCTGAATTTGTCTCTTGGTGGAGCAAAGTTTCCATGACCATTGCATATTTTCTCTTTCCCATGAATTTTGATTGTAACATAGAAGATTTAGTTTTTTTTTTCCATTGATGAATTATTCATGCCTATGGAGAATCCTATGGATTTCATGAAGGCAGTTCCCACACAGTTTCCATTGTTATTAGAGTTGTCCATATTCCCCTAAACCCTAACAGGCTAGTCTAGAGGTTGCAAACCAAAATCTGGCAAGAGGGTCCAAGCAATTATAGGGTTTTCCACCAACCTCTCACTTCACAGATGGGATTTGAAAAGTTAAGAAAACTCCAACCAAACCACTCAAAATAAAACCAACTCAAATTGTTCTTCGGCCCAAATTCATATAGATTACAAGAATTCCTACTCTCCTTATTGGTTGGCATATATATTATACACCCAATTCCTTTCCAACCACAAAGAAAAGGCTCCCAACATAGGCCACTATCACACCACAATTTGAAGCTAAATCAAGAGTGCACAAGCACATAAGATTTCAACTAGACCTTGCCTAGAGGGACTCTTACTTACCATAGGATTTGCTAGAGTTGAATTGAAAGAAAGATGCTGAAGGGGTAATAATATTTCAGAAGCTTTGCTTCAATTCATACTCTCTAAACTGGAGCTACCAAAACCCACAAATGGTTCCATAATCCCACCTTCATTACATATTGATGTCGGGTTCAATTCATAGATCAACTCTTCATTAAGAGAGGAGCATGCAAAAGTAGAAGGGTGGTAATGCCCATTGAAATTCTCCCCCATCTAAATGGTATACCTCTCCATTTACAATGAAGTGTGGAGGGCATGCAATCAAGGATGATTTTCATTATAAAAACTATGGTATGGGAAAGGAGGATAATGCCAATTTTCACATGTGGTTGTATGTGACTAATTTCATATATGGATATAGCTTCCTAGTGATCTAACAATAAAACCTATCTGTTTTCACTGAACAATTTTACACTGAAATTATTGATTGATGATATAGCAGTGGAAGCAACAAGATCATATATGAATCATCAACACATATGAGACACACAATTTCTGTTCTGTAACTCTGTAAAATTCACAAATTTTGAGGGAAAAACAAGTCCTCTCAAAAACTTACAAAAATCACCAAATATGAGGACAAAACCAGTCCTCTCTACAACCACAAAATCAACAAACTTCTCGGGACAAATCCTAACTTATAAATCTGTTGTGGATCACCTATGTGACTTGCTGACATCACCCGTACTACTCCTGATGGTAGAATGTATGGATCTTTGCCTACCTAGAAGAACTTGTACAGACATACACGACTGTCCTTCTTGGAACCTGCGTACATACATGACTGTTCCCAATGAAACCTGCGTACATACATGACTGTTCCCACTGCAACCCATGTACATGTACTGAAATATCATATGAACACTTCCATATGGTCTGCACCACCCACACAACTTCTTCCCTCTCTTCTCCACAACTTTGTGGCTACCTCTCTTCTCCACACGTGTGGTGTGCTTTCCCTGTCCAGAATAAAAAATAGAGCTTTCCCTGTCCAGAATAAAAAATAGAGAGTCCTTTATCCCTAGTCATATTTTCCATATTTTTATAAATCACTAAGATCCTTGACACAAGTGAAAACTCACTTATGCCAACTCCATCATCACACTAAGTCACACTAAGATTTGTCACAATATTTTCTCTCCTTATATAAGAGTCTAATGAGTGAGTTTAGGCGCCCCTTCTAAAATCAACAATTAATTTGAATATTTTATTCCTCTTTATGGGCGTGAAACCCCAACATAAGCCCACAAATCCCATCAAATTTCTCATGAGGCCCTAGCCTCATTCCAAGGCCAATTTCACTGAAATAAAAGGCCTATCTAGTGCCAACGAAGATTCCCACATGCCTGACACCTCGACCTATTGAGGGAATATATCCTAAAGCTACAAAATCAACACTCCCTCTTAGTGAGGGAGGTATTCCATCCTCCAACATCTAGATGTATCTATTTATCACACACTACATATGCTACCATAACTATACTCCAATCCTCCTAACTGGATTCTCCCTCTGTCACTGAAGCAAATCTTGTTGTCTAGTCTCCTAACTGTCTACTCCCTCTGGCACTAAGGAAAATCCTACTGTAAAAAATGGGTCCTCCATGGAGTATACACTTATTTTAGAGGCATCCTACTTTATGTTGTTATTATGGTATCTGCGGGAGGTATTAACCTCTACATGTAACCTTTGACGAGTCTAGAATATTCCGGGAAGCAAGAGAAACCCTAGAAGGTTACGAAATAACCTTATAAGACAAGTCGGTTCAAGATAATAATTTATAATAAATTATTATCCTCCAGAAGTAGAAGTCGACCCAGTTAGGTCACTTGGAGGACTATAAATAAGAGGGTGCTAAAGATAATTTTTTACACTCATTCTCACAACTGCATAAGGAAAAATGGTGCACATGACTGGAAGAGAGTTGTCATTGCTGCAGTAGTGACTTGGTATTTTGGTTATGGTTTGGAATCTTTGCTTGGTGCACTAACTTTGGAGAGAAGTATGCTACCTTGGTTGACTATTGGTTCTAGGGTTTGCTTCCAGAATTATTCTATCTGTCAAGGTTAAGGTGCTCGGGGGTGGCTTTGGCCTATGGTTGGGTGACAATATTTCTATATTGTTTACGGAGAAACGAGCACACCTATTATTCTAATAGGTTATGGGTCCACACTATCTTTGGGAAATCTAACCATTGGAAGGTAGATTGGGAGGTTTTTATCAGTTGCAGTTGCATTTGCAGTCAAAGTTTTTGCTGCAACAACGAAACCATAGCCCTCATGTTGAGGCACCTTAAGTGAAGCACTTGACCTAATTTTTGGATAACCTAGTGCACACCCTAGCCTAACACACCTCCCGGTACTCTTAACAAGCCAATACATCAAGTTTGAGTTGTTGGTCAAAGTCAAAGGTTGACCAAGTCAAAACAATCATTACTTACTCTATGAAGTCAGAAAACAAGTTATAAGATGTTTCTAACTTTAGAGCATGGAAGACAAGGATTGGAATCATCCTTGCCAAGAATAAAGTGTTGGATATCGTGAAAGGAAAGATAACGAAACTACAATTTGAAGCAGGAAAAGAGAAGGAACCTCAGAACATGGCAGTCATGAAGACATAAGACCTAGCATGAAGAAAGTGTATGCTGTGCCCAAGAGAGATCTACTGAAAGGAACATTATGAGGTTTACCAATCCTCTAACAGCTAAACCTCTATTCCAACAAAGTCATTCTAAGGTTTACAATCACAAATGGGTAACAAAGGTATGTACCCATACATGTTATTTTAATTTGTATCATTAGCATGAGTGTATTTGTAGGGAATGTACAAGAGATCTTGTCCAAAGCAATGATCTTGGATTCGATGCATTCAGAAGATCAACACATTATCCAGGTTTGACTTGATGTATCTATGGATATTATGGCATTATGAACTTCTAGTCAAATTTATAAGCTAACTTTAGTCAATATCTTATAAGGTTGAGATCGTATTCTCTAACTCAATTTTCTGTCAAAGAAAGAATATTGTCTTGGATATTTCTTTTGCTTCTTGTCTTGTTCTAGGAAGGTACCCTTGTGAAATATGTTGACAAACCTTTAATGAACAATATTTGCGGAAGTCGTCATAGAAGAAGATTATAAGGATGACACAATGTGATGTAGGAGCATCGCTCCACCTCAGTAAATGTGCCAACAAGCCAACACATAGGTACACAATGGAGAAAGGGAGAGGCATTCACCCTCCCATTTGTAAATTCGAAATCTAATCCCATGGGGATTTGCGTTGTAAGGCTGTAAGATCCAATCCATACCTTTGTACAGGTAGTGGATAGGGTCACCTTAAATAGTTGAGTGTAAGCAGGTCTAGATTGTAGTCAGGTCTGGATCATCATTTATGTGATGAATCCGTAGGAGTATGGTGTCTTAACTGAGACAGTGATGGCACGAAGGTGGTGAAGAGCATATTATCATAGAGCCCTCTTTTGTAAAGAAGAGAGAGAGAGAAAGAGAGAGAGATCTTAGAAGAGATATCTTAGAAGTAGAAATCAGGATAGAGTTAGAATAAGAGAAAGAACTAGGACTCTATTGCAGTCCAATTTTTGTAAAAACATCTGTATAGACACACAGAGATAATAGAAAATTATTTTTTCCCACACATGGTGTGTTTATGTATTTATGTTCATTGTTATGATTTTATATGTCATTCATGTTTTGAATGTATGAATTGGTGAAGTGTTGTATAAGTTTCAATTGTTTCTCATCTTTGAGTTTCAAGTGCAAGGAGTGAAAATATGTTCTCAAGGACTGCATTGAAAGGGTTGAGTTAACCTCTCAGAAGCTCAAGAGAGATACCATTGAACCTTCATCAGTAGAAGTGTAAGGAGTGCACAGGAAGAACTCTGTGTCGAGTTCATAGAGAAACCGAGTTATTGAGAATTCTGTAGAGCTCTGCCAGGAGGGCATCGAGCGGGTGCAAGTGTGCACAGAGAGAACTCTTGTCAAATTCAAGGAGAAGAGTATCAAAGGAAGATACTCACAGAGTTGTTGAACACTCTGTGGAAAAGATCTTCAAGGTGTGCATTGAGCGAAAGGTTCCAAAGAAGGCACAAAGTTTTCCTTTGGAGGGAAACAAAAGGGAAGAGACCCTTAGGAGACTGAGTATATCGAAAATCTTAGAAGAGATAACACAAGGAGTGTGTGGGAAGTAGAATTATTCTAAGTCCTAAAGATTAGAAGAGACAAAGTGTTCAAGAGCGCAAGTGATACCCAGATAGCCGGGTTCGCAGCAGAAAGTTCAAAGGTCGAAGCCTTTGAACACTGAAAAAACTTTCCAAGGAAAAATAAATCAAAAGCTCAGGAGGAGGAGTGACAAAAACCATCTGATCGGTTGTGGAAGGGAGCCTGGACCATTAGATCTATGTCCAATAAACAAGGAAGCACAAAGGAGAGGAACAGACCCAATCCATTGGATCTGAGCGTAGAGGACCAACAATCGTTGGATCCAGAAGTAAGTGCAGAAGACTTAACCCTTGTGTGCGTAGGAGAGTGGACTTGTCAAAGTCCCAAATTCCCAAAGTGAATAGGGTCTGTCCATCGTCCAGGGCGACAGGTGGCGAAATATCTGAGTTTTCGGGTAAAAGCACTCTGGGAGGAACGAGTGCACAGAAGTTGAAACTCCTGAAACCCGAAGACCTGAAGTAGATAGAGTCTGTCAGATCAACGAGGAGACAAACGTCAAGAGATCATGTGTTTTGGGTGAAAGCACTCCAGGAGAAATGAGTGCATAGGAGTTTGAAACTCCTAAATATCGAATAGCCGAAGCGTCAAAGAGCTGAAGAGAATATGGACCATCAGATCCAGAAGGGAACGTGGTGAAATATCGTGAACTCTGGGTGAAAACAATCTGGGAGAATGCGAAGGACGAAAGTTTGAGATCGCTGAAGCCCGAACAACTGAAGTAGCTGGGAGCCATTGATCTAAGTTGGAAAAATGTCACCAGATCATGAACTTCTGAGGATCATACTCCGAGGTTTATGAGAAGTTGTGTTTCAAAATATCCCGAAGTGCCGAAGCCAGAAGCATTCAGGGCTGTAGATGCCAAAGGAAAGGATGGGGATCGTTGACCTGGGAGGGGATACGTGAAGGATGGAGAATTACTCCGTTGGATCAGGGAGGACAGATGTAAGAGGATCCGACACTTCGAAAGGATTCACTCTGGAGATTTGTGGTGATCAATATTTGAGATTACTGAAGGCCGAAGTCCCGAAGTGGACGACAACTGTTGATCTGGAATTCCGGGTACAGAGCACTCCGGAGGAAAACAGAGCGTCAAAGCGCCAAAGTCTATAAGGAGATATCGATCGTTGATCGAGGAGGAGGTATAAGGATCGTTGATTTGGTTGAGGGGGCCAAAGTCTCAAAGTGGGAGCATAATCGTTGATTGAGGAGGACACGTGGCAGACGATCTACCATTTCAGAGAAATCTCTCCAGAAGAAACAAGAGTTTGAGAATTGAGATTCCCGAAGGTCGGACTCACGGAGGAGATCCTGGCCGCATATTTAAAGGGACATGTGTCAAAATATCTTCCACTTCGGAAGATTTCCATACGAAGGAAAGTGAAGTTGAGAGTTGAAACTCCCGAAGGCCAGAAAGACAGAATCAACTGTAGCCGTTGATTTGGAAGGGAGCTACATGTCGACAGATCGTGGAGATCTGGGATTGTGCGTGGAAGGAGGCAAGAAGGCGGGGAAAGGAGATTATATTGCAACCATTTATCGTGGATTATCATTAAGGGGTTGGAGATCAATGAACGAGCTAGATTGTGGGGCCAGAACTTGCTTGGAGGATAAAAATATGAGATTTGGCCACAATTTCAACCGTGATTTTAATAAAGGGGTACGTGGTAGCCAAAGGAGAAAAGTAGGTTGGCCTTAAACCACTCTTTCCCATGCCCTAAATCATGCATTTCCACAAGGACACAACGCAGGGCCATATGAAGGAAGGCACTAATGAAAAATGGTTAGCGCTTGAAACTTGGTGTTTTGGAAGCACACATGAATAGCCTGTGGGTCTGTCAAAACTTGCACATAGAAGAAAAGGGAACCTGTGTATGATTGTTTTGGGTTCAATTAGGAGCCTAAAGAGTCAATCCAACTCAACATATTGAAATATCCTAGACCGGGAGGTCGCAGAACCCCAGGAGGGTAGGGGGGCTGCATTAGGTGGTATCAGAGCTTGAATTTTCGTATGTAGATTTCAGACGAAAGAGAAAGAGGAGAAGACCTAGTTTTTTTGCTTGCAGACAACATACCATAAGGAGGTGAAAGAAGATGATCTGGTAACATTAGATGACATCATAGGTTCAAATTTTCCTATAGACAACAGGTGAAAATAAGGCAGAGTACTGATGCTCTATGAGAAGGTTGTTGCACGAGTGCAACAACAAAATTTTAAACAACCATGTGAGCTGTAAGAGAAGATGGAGATGATCTTGGATGCAAATTAATCCACAAGACTTGAGAGGAGGGCAGGTAGAAAGAGAATATGGCTACTGAAGTCCATGAGCATGGTCAAAGAGAAGGCCACAAGCATAAATGAAGTCCATAGGTGGATCTGGAGCTCAATGAGATAAGAGCAAGGATGGAAAAACTAGCATTGAGGATGCAATGAGAAAAAAAGGTACACTGGAGGTACGAATGTCCTCTGAACAGGAAGGCAAAATGGTCTGTTCAAAATTTGTTGTCCATAAAGAAGCAACAAGAGTTGAGAAGGTAGCCGAGGGAATTAGAAAACCTTAGTGACACAGAGGAGGAACTGATTCACATTTGTGAACCAAAAATTGGGAGACACCTCAGTGATGAGGAGGAGGTGAGATCAAAGAAAGATCTCATAAACTGCCAGGAGAGCAGAGATGGATTTTCATATTTCCAGGTGGGCAATGAAATGAGATCATTGGAGGAGCTCATAGACTGTCAGGAGGAAAACAATGGAAATTCTTATTGCTAGGTGGGAAATGATATGAGATTAACAGAGGATTTCGTAAACTGTCAGGTGGGCATAAATGGACTTTCAAGTTTCCAGGTGGGCAATTGAAAGAGATCAGTCAAAGGTCTCATATAATTCCAAAGAGACAATGATGAAATTTAATATTTCTAGGTGGGCAATGAGATGAGATCGGTTGATCTCATAGACTTCCAGGTGGGTAGAAGAGAAATCCCAAACTGCCAGGTGGGCAAGGGAAGGAAGGTGAGATTGTCAGAAAGTCTCAGGAGCTCATAAGTGAGTTCATATCAACATGGGGTGTTGATGGATGAAGATTCATGTTGATTTGCAGACCATGTGAATGAATATTATGAGAAGTTAGAAACTCCCACCATCCAAAAGGAGGATCAGAGGAGCATTCTGATTATTGGAGGGATCAAGGAATTCTTACCAAGCAACTAAGTAGAGGCCAGTGCACATGATGAGAGTGCAACAGAAGAAGAAATCCATCCAACATAAATGGTCAAAGAGGAAGAAATGGAGCAGACACTGATGTCTACCCCATATGAAGGAGAAGAGAATTCAACATAATTGCTCAAAATTTTTAGCCGAGAAGCTGAACAGGAGATGATTGCAACACTGGAGCCTGCAACAGAAGGAGAAGCAGACAACATAGATTTTGCTGAACTGTATGAAGAATTGGAAAACCTAGAGAGAAGGGTAATGGTACAAAGATTTCAAATCCAACAGGCTAAGTTGGAAGCATATGGAGGAGCATACCATCTAGAGGAGCAGCTGGAAGAAGTTGGACTTGAACCAATGCAAGAGGAGATGACAAAATAAGCCAATATGTCAGTGGAGAAAGCTGAGCAACAAGTCGGTGATGAAACTGCATCACTGGAGTTTGCAGCAGGATGGAAAACTAATGCCATAGAAAAAGAAGACAAAATGGGGGATCAATATGATCTACCCAATGATAAGGAAGACTTGCAGCTGAGAAGACTACATAAGAAGAGCCAACCACTGGAGAAACTCGACAGGGTGATAGAGGGAATAAGAAGGCTGATGTTGAGGTCCGCAGAAGCAGTTAGCAAAGGGAAGATGAAAATAGGAGAGCCTGCCATAGAAGCAAGGAAGAAGGAGAAGAAGAGGAAGCAACAACAATGACATAGCTGGAGAAGAGCAAGAGGACAACTCCAAGGGAGAGTTTGGGATCTAGGAGGATTTCAACACTAGAGAAGAGGAGCTCATGATTTTCCCAGCAGTGGAGTATGATGCAGGAGCATCACTCCACCTCAACAAATGCGCCAACAAGCTAACACATAGGCACACAATGGAGAAAGGGAGAGGCATTGACCCTCCCATTTTTAAATTTGAAATCTGATCCCATGGGGATTTGCGTTGTAAGGATATAAGAGCCAAGCCATACCTTTGTACAGGTAGTGGATAGGGTCGCCTTAAATAGTTGAGTGTAAGCATGTCTAGATCGTAGTCAGGTCTGGATCATCATTTATGTGATGAAGCCGTATGAGTATGGTGTCTTAACTAAGACATTGATGGGACTAAGGCGGTGAAGAGGATATTCTCATAGAGCCATCTTTTGTAAAGACGAGAGAGAGAGAAAGAGATAGAGATCTTAGAAGCAGAACTCAGGATAGAGTTAGAATAGGAGAAAGAATTGGGACTATGTTGCAGTCCAGTTTTTGTAAAAACATCTGTATAGACACATAGATAATAGAAAAGCAATTTTTCCTGCACATGGTGTGTTTATGTATTTGTGTTCATTGTTATTCTTTTATATGTCATTCATGTTTTGAATGTATGAACTGGTGAAGTGTTGTACAAGTTTCAATTTTTTCTCGTCTTTGAGTTTCGAGTGCAAGGAGTGCACATTTTCCGCAAGGAGTGCGTTGACAGGGGTGATTTAACCTCAGAGAAGCTCAAGAGAGATATCATTGAACCTTCATCAACAAAAGTGCAAGGAGTGCACAGGAAGAGCTCTGTGTTGAGTTCAGAGAGAAACCGAGTTGCTGAGAATTTTGTAGAGCTCTGCCATGTGGGCATCGATCAAGTGCAAGTGTGCACAGAGAGAACTCTTGTCAAATTCAAGGAGAAGAGTATTAGAGGAAGATACTCACATAGTTTTTGAACACTCCGTGGAAAATATATTCAAGGTGTGCATTGCGCGGAAGGTTGCCAGGAGGGCACAAAGTTTTCCTTTGGAAGGAAACAGAAGGGAAGAGACCCTTAGGAGACTGAGTATATCGAAAAGATAAATAGAAGGGCAGAGACCCTTAGGAGACTGAGTATATCGAAAAGATAAGAAGAGATAACGCAATGAGTGTGTGGGAAGAATAATTATTCTAAGTCCTAAAGCTTAGAAGAGACAATGCATTCAAGAGCGCAAGCGAGACCAAGATAGTCGGGTTCACAACAGAAAGTTCAAAGGTCGAAGCCTTTGAACACTAAAAAAATATTCCAAGGTGGAAGAAGTCAAAAGCTTAGGAGGAGGAGCGACAACAACCATATGATCGGTTGTGGAAGGGAGCCTGGACCGTTAGATATACGTCCAGTGAACAAGGAAGTGTAGAGGAGAGGAACGGACCTAATCTGTTGGATCTGAGCGTAGAGGACCATCAACCGTTGGATCCAGAGGTAAGTGCACAAGACTTAACCCTTGTGTGCACAGGAGAGTGGACTCGTCAAATTCCTGAAGTCCCGAAGTGAACAGGGACCATTCATCATCCAGGGCGACAGGTGGTGAAAGATCTGAGTTGTTGGGTGAAAGCACTCCGGGAGGAACGAGTGCGCATGAGTTGAAACTCCCGAAACCCGAAGACCCGAAGTGGATAGAGACCGTTAGATCAAGGGGGAGACACACATCAAGAGATCATGTGTTTTGGGTGAAATCACTTCAGGAGAAATGAGTGCATAGGAGTTTGAAACTTTCGAATCCCAAATAGCCGAAGCGCCGAAGAGTCAAAGAAAATTTGGACCGTCAAATCCAGAAGGGAACGTGGTGAAAAGTCGTTAAATCTAGGTGAAAACACTAAGGGAGAACGCGAAGGACAAAATTTTGAGATCTCCGAAGCCCGAATAGTCAAAGTAGCTGGGAGTCGTTGATCTGGGTTGGACATGTGTCACCAGATCGTGAACTTTGAAGGATCGTACTCCAGGGTTTCTGAGAATTTGTGTTTTGGAATATTCCGAAGCACCGAAGCCTGAAGAAGGGCCGTAGATCCAAAAGGAAAGGATGTGGATCATTGACCTGCGAGGGGATGCGTGGAGGACAAAGATTCACTCCGTTGGAAAACCGTTGGATCAAGGAGGACATGTGTCAGAGGATCCGACACTCTGAAAGGATTCACTCTGGATATTTGTGGTGGTCTAGATTTGAGACTGTTGAAGGCTGAAGTCCTGTAGCGGATGACAGCCGTTGATTTGGAAGCGAACGAAGCCAGATCTGGAATTCTAGGTACGGAGCACTACAAAGGAAAAGAGAGGGTGAAAGTGCCAAAGTCCCGAAGGAGATCTCGATTTTTGATCGAGGAGGAGGTCGAAGGACCATTGATTTGGTTGAGGGGGCCAAAGTACCGAAGTGAGAGAAGAACCATCGATTGAGGAGGGTGCGTGGCAGATGATCTGCCATTTTTGGAGAAATCTCTCTGGAAGAAATGAGAGTTTGAGAACTGAGATTCCCGAAAGTCGGATTCATGGAGGAGATCCTGGCCGCATATTTAAAGGGACAAGTGTCGAAAGATATTCCACTCCAGAATATTTTCATATGGAGGAAAGAAAAGTGAGAGTTGAAACTCCTGAAGGTCGGAAAGCCAGAATCAATCGTAGCCGTTGATTTGGAAGGGAGCTACGTGTTGATAGATCGTGGAGATCTGGGATTGTGCATGGAAGGAGGAAAGAAGGCGGGAAAATGTTAATCCCTAATATTGGCTCATTACCCCTTAATTGGGGCATATTACATTAGTAATTTTATTTTATTTATGTCGAATTTATTCCATTAGTTGTAATTATATCTCCTAGTCTCCTATATATACCAAGGAGACATTTTCATTTGTAATCATCTTGTACTTGAACATTTATGTGGGGTGAAAGGAGGTTGCCCCCTCGAAGAGGATTATTATTTAAAATTCTCATGTTTTTCTATGCTATATTGATATTTGGTTCTTAACATATGGTATTAGAGCTCAAGGTCTTGGGGTTTTGCTGTTACATCTGAGACACCGTGGAATTTTTGCTATAACGTTTTTTCTAACACAATTCAGAAGGAACGACATGGAAGATATTTATTATATAGATCAAGGTACGTTGGGTTACAATTTCAGCTCCTGAGGCCTTATACTTTCAGAGATACAACCTTTGTAAGATAGGGTTATGGAATCATCCTGAATTGAGTCATTGTGGAATTTTTTCTATAAAAGTTTTTTTGTAACGTTTCAGACCCTTAAATCTGGAGGATATTCTCAGAAAGTAGTAAGGTATCTGTGGTAGAAATTTCAGCTTCTGGGTCATCTTAAAATTGTATATACACCCTGTGGAAGATAGGGTATATGACTAGTCCTATTGACTAGTCTCAAGCAGGTGTTATGGGTAAAACAATCATAAATTCTTCCTAAAGTATCCGAATTGAGTGAGACTAGTTGCATCGGATAGTGGACAGCCCGTAGTAGTTCTGGTATGAGTTTCAGAATCTTATATCAATTATTTTGTGCAGGGCACGCTATAAAAGTGAGATCTCCTGGAAAGGCCAAAAATCACCAAGTTGTGGGGAAGTTACCGTAAATTCCACTTGGCACATCCAATTTTTATCAGACCTGTGGCATTGAAGAGAAGAAATATCAGATACCTACAAAAAAAAAAGTTCATACTCAGAAGGGCCAAAATTTTGGAGATACAATAAAAAGAAGATTGTCTAGCAGAACCACCTCAAAATCAAGGTTTAAAGTGATACTTGGCCAACATGCCACCAAAACAGGGAACTTCTACACCAAATAAGCCTCTAGACAATCCTACTTGGACTCTTGATGAAGGTGAAGAAATGCGTAGGGACATAAATTATTTACAAAAGAAGACAATAACCAAAGATGAACTACAAGAGATGATGGATTCAATGGAAGCTAAGTTGGATACTAAGATGGATGGTTTAAAAGGGGAGATCATGGAAGGATTGAAAAATTTCCTAATAGAGAGGACACCTGAAAGTGAAAATGTATCCCATAAAATTCATGATGAGGACACAAGGAAGGTGAATCAAGAATGGAGAAACTCCAACTTTGGGTTGAATACCAACCACGTTCCTAAGATCGATATGAGGAAGTTCGATGGCAAGGACCTAATCACATGGATACTTCAAATGAACCAATTCTTTGATCTACATAATGTGCCACATACACAAAAGGTACAAATTGCTTATTTATATTTAGAATCCAATCAATTCGTATGGTATCGATGGATTTGTTCTCGCAAATCACTCGTCACTTGGACAATTTTCACGGAAGAAATGATAGCACACTACGAGGATACACAGAGAAATACCTTCTTTAGCCAATTGATAAATCTCAAGAAAAAGGGTTCAGTTACCGAGCACATTGAGAACTTCCAAGGATTGAATATAAAGGTAACAAATATTCCAGATGAGCACTTGATTGATGTATTCATAGGAACTTTAAAGGATAACATTCAACATGAGGTTCACCTTTGGGAACCCAAATCATTGGAGAATGCATTTAAGGTGGCAAGAAATGTTGAAAGTAAAAATATGGCTATGGCTACTAGAAGGACCAATCCTAACATCTATAGAGAGAATAATGCTCCTTCTTCTAAAATACCTCAACCTACAAGGTTGACACCTCAACAATTGGAGGAAAGAAAAGAAAAAGGTTTATACTTTAATTGTGACAGCAAGTACAATAAGGGACGTAAGTGTGGTGAGAATAAATTATTCTACATAGATTGTGAAGAGGAAGAGGAAGAAGAACAAGAACCATCTCAAGTTGAAAACGTAGAAGCAATTTCGTCTAAAGAGTTGACTCCGACGATATTGTGTAATGCATTTGCGAGAATTAACACTCCTCAAACCCTCAAGATCAAAGGATACATCAAAAAGAAAAAGGTAATAGTCCTAATTGTTTCTGGTAATACTCATAATTTTATTCATTATAAATTAGCCAAAGCTCTCAATTGCTTTGTATATCCAACGCCAGAGTTTCAAGTAATGATTGCAGATGGAGAAACTATCAATTGCTAAAGAAAACGCAATACGATCAATCTTACTATGGGGGAATATGTAATGAATAGTCCAATGATTGCTATACCCATGGGTGGTGCTGATGTTGTACTAAGAATCCAATGGTTACAATCATTGGGAACAATGGCTTTTAATTTTCAAGAACTTTTCATGAAATTTTCATTGGAAGGAAAATAAATTGAGTTAAGAGGTATCATAGGGAAACCCGGTAAGGTGATAATCTCTAATGGCATGACAAAATTATTGAAAAAGGGGCATCAAGGCGTTATTGCACAATTATGCTCACTGGATGTTCAAACATCTAAGCCATATATTCCTCAAGATCTCCAAGGGATCATTGATAAACATTCCAAAGTATTTGAAGATATTCCCAAAGGTCTTCCACCCACTTGAAATCATGATCATGAAATTCACCTAATTCTTGGGAGTGTTCCTCCTAACATTAGGCCATACAGATACCCTTATGCCCATAAGAGTGAAATTGAGTGCATGATTGAAGAAATGTTAGAGGCTGGCATTATTAGACCTAGCCAAAGTTCTTACTCTGCACCAGTGGTAATGGTATTCAAGAAAGATAGCTCATGGCGTATGTGTCCAGATTATAGAGATCTCAACAAGATCACTATTAAATATAAGTTTCCCATTCCCGTCATTTATGAATNAAATTGGATCTTCGTTCAGGGTATCATCAGATTAGAATGAAGGAAGAAGATATCCCAAAAACAACATTCCGAACTCATGAAGGCCATTATGACTTTTTGGTCATGACTTTTGGCCTTACAAATGCACCTTCCACATTCCAAGGGTTGATGAATTCCATTTTCAAGCCCTTCCTTCGAACATTTGTGTTAGTATTTTTTGATGATATACTAATCTATAGCAAGTCTTGGGAGGATCATGTGTGACATGTTGACAAGGTGCTACAACTACTAAAGGAGGAACAACTATATGCCAAACCATCCAAATGTTTCTTTGGAGTGAAGGAGGTAGAGTATTTGGGTCATATTGTATCTCATGAAGGTGTCAAGGTAGACCTTAACAAGATTAAGGCCATGATGGACTGGCCGATTCCCAAAACATTGAAGAATCTTAGAGGATTTTTGGGTTTGACAAGTTACTACTGCAAGTTTGTTCGGCACTATGGAAGAATATCAACACCTTTAACGACACTAACTAAGAAGGATGCATTTTCATGGACTCCAGAGGCAACTAAATCTTTTGAACAACTTAAAGAGGTGATGTGCAAAGCTCCTGTCGTGACCACTCCAGACTTCACAAAAACCTTTATTTGTGGAATGTGGTGCTGTCCTAATGCAAGAAGGAAGGCCCCTGGATTTTGAAAGTCGACCACTCAAGGGAAAGGACTTACACAAACTCATTTATGAGAAGGAAATGATGACAATACTACATGCATTGAAGAAATGGCGTCCTTACCTAATAGGTAGGCACTTCAAGGTCAAAACATATCATGATAGTCTTAAATACTTCTTGGAACAAAGACTATCTCCAGAAGAACAAAAAAAATGGGTAACCAAGATAGTGGGTTATGATTTTGAAATTGTCTATAAAAAGGGGAAGCACAATGTTGTGGCAGATGCACTCTCAAGAAAGGATGAATATGTTCAGGCCTTTTTCTGTGCTAACACGATCATCCAACCCGATTGGATAATAGAAGCAAGGGATGAATGGAAGAATGACGAAAAAGTCTGGACTCTCATTCAAAGGTTGCAGCAGGATTCCAATGCATCAGATACATTTTGTAAAAATTTCGATACAAATTAATGTATTCCTGCGATTCTCCTAATCTAACAACTACCACAACATGTTAAATACAGAATCACTTCTACTATTATTGCGGAAACAATTTAAACCATGATCTCAACCACAATGCACAAAGTGAAATATCAATAACACACAACACAGAAGTTTTACCGGGGAAAGCGTAAAGCTAAAAACCCCACTATCATATATTATGAATCATGAAAC
>ML819537.1:133210-151711 GCA_009831015.1 Picea engelmannii
TATAAAGAAGCAATTCGTACCTTTTGTGTATGTGGCACATTATGGAGATCAAAGAATTGCTCCATCTGAAGTATCCATGTGATTGGGTCCTTGCCATCAAACTTCCTCATATCAATCTTAGGAACGTGGTTGGTCTTCAAACCAAAATTGGAGTTTCTCTATTCTTGATTCACCTTCCTTGTGTGCTCATCATGAATTTCATGGGATGCATTTTCACTTTCAGGTGTCTTCTCTGTTATGAAATTTTTCAATACTTCCATAATCTCCCCTTTTAAAACCTCCATCATCTCTTGTAGTTCATATTTTGTTACTATCTTCTTTTGTAAATCATTTATGTCCCTACACATTTCTTCACCTTCATCAAGAGTCGAAGTATGATTTTCTGGAGGCTTATTTGGTGTAGAAGTTCCCTTTCTTGGTGGCATGTTGGCCAAGTATCACTTTTGAACCTTGATTTTGAGGTGGTTCTGCTAGACAATATTTCTTCTGTTGTATCTCCCAAGTTTTGGCTCTTCTGGGTATGCAAATTTATTTTATGTAGTTCTCTGATATTTCTTCTCTGCAATGCCACTGGTCTGATCAAAATTGGATGTTCCAAGTGGAAATTATGGTAACTTCCCCACAACTTGCCGATTTTTGGCCTTTCCAAGAGATCTCACTTGTATAGCGTGCCCCGCACAAAATAATTGATATAAATTCTGAAACTCGCACCAAAAATACTACAGACTGTCCACGATCCAATGAAACTAGTCCCACTCAATTTGGATACTCTAGGAAGAAGTTATGATTGTTTTACCTAGAACACCTTCTTGAGACTAGTCAATAGGACTAGTCAGATACCCTATCTTACACAGGGTGTATCAACAAATTTAAGATGACGCAGAAGCTGAAATTTTTACCAAAACTACCTTACTAATTTCTATAAATATCCTCCGGAGTTCAGGGTCTGAAACGTTACATAAAATGTTTTATAGCGAAAATTCCGCAATGACTCAGTTCATGACGATTCCAGAATCCTATCTTGTACAGGCTGTATCTCCAAAAGTATAAGGCCTCAAGAGATGAATTTTTAACCCAACATACCTTGATCCATCTACTAAATATCCTCCAAGACGTTCCTTCTGAAACATTGTAGAAAAAAGTTATAACAAAAATTCTAAGCTGTCTCAGATGTAGCAGCGAAACCCCAAGACCTTGAGCTCTGATACCATATGTTAAGAACCAAATATCAATATAGCATGGAAAATTCTCAGAAAAAGTACTCAACGCCTTGAAAAAGAGATAATTTCAGATAATAAGCCTTTTCGAGGGGGCAACCTCCTTTTACCCCACTTAAATGTTCAAGTACAAGATGATTCAAACTGAAAATGCCTCCTTGGTATATATAGGAGACTAGGAGGTATAATTACAACTAATGGCCTAAAGATGACATAAATAAAATAACATTACTAATATAATATGGCCCAATTAAGGGGTAATGAGCCAATATTAGGGCTTAACAATTTCTGTACTGTTTGATCAGGTGTTGGATTCAAATGTGACATATTGTGATAACCAGAGTTTTGTGAAGCTCTCAGAGAACCCGATGTTTCATGACAGGTCGAAGCACATTGAGATCAAGAACTATTTTCTCCATGATAAAGTCAAGAGGGGAGAAGTGGTTGTCCAATATATCTCCACTGATTAGAAGATAACATATATTTTGGTAAATCCTCTGTCCAAGATGAAAAGTTTGCGTACTTAAGCGACAAGCTGGGAATCATGGAGATGAGTTCCTTATTGGAAAGGGAAGTGATTACTCCGTAGGTTGGGAGGGAGCACTGATATGTTATTGATATATGAACAATCATTTTCCAGTTTGGAAAATGGTCCAGGTTGGGCAATCACTTTCCAGTCTGGAAAGTGGTCTAAGATTTCTGACAGACAATCATTTTCCAGTTCGGACAATCATTTTCCAGTTCGGAAAATGGTCCAGATCGGATAGCCATTTTTGTAATGAAAATGGTCCGATATATTGTTGATGTACCATAGACAATGATTCCCCTTGTGGTTAGTGTGGGGGAATGGTCTATGACAACCATTCTTCTTGGTAGTCACTTTGAATAGTGGTCAAGAAGAATGGTCTGCCTCTCCGGGAAATCATTCTTTCAAAGTTCACAGTTGTAAGTAGTTTTGAAGAATGGTCCATTATAGGAGGTTGTTGCATGACAGTCATTTCCATAGGAAATGGTCCAAACAATCATTCCCTAAGGTAGACTCATTCTCTCCAGGTTTCACTGTTAATAGTGCCGGAAGAATGGCCCAGTTAGGTGAATGGTCCAGGTTCAACAATCAGGGACAATCATTCCCTAGGGAAGAGTCATTCTCCCCAGGTTGCATTGTGATTAGTGCCGAAAGAATGGATCAGTTAGGTGAATGGTCCAGGGTCAGAAATCAGGGACAATTATTCTTCTATTCTTGGGAAGAATAGTCCAGATAGCCTATGACTGATGTTTAACTTTCCAAGGGAATATGCTCTTCCATATCTCACAGATGTGAGTGGAAGAATGTCCAAGATGAATCAATTTGTATCATGGTATTGTTTTTGCAGGTTGATATCAAATGATATGATTGTTGTAGAGACTATATGTCTCTGGACAATAGCTGTATGTGACTATGGTGGATATGATCCACTGGTAGTGACTATGTGTCACTTGTTAGTAGACGTGTGCTACTAGAAGTGGTTATGTACCACTGGATAATAATTGTATACTACTGTGAATAGAAACAATTGTGTTCTATTGGATGACATTGTAGAAGATGTATGCTACTATCTGATTTCCATGGAGACTACCACTAGTCTGGGATATGTTTTCCAGCTAGATGGATAGTCAATGTGTTGATGGAAAAACATTCTCCAGGAAGAGAATGGTCCTGGCAGAACGAATTGCTAGTGGACATCCATTCTCCCTGTGGAGAATGGTCCATGTTGACAGATTGCTGACGTATCATGGACTGGTATTTTCCTAAGGCATAGATTGTGGCCCGATTAGGAAAATGGTTCAGGATGATATTCTCCTGAGGCACAATTATTCGCCCGATCAGGATGAATAGTCCGCCCACTAAGATATGACATCCCGATTAGGGTGGTTGATACATGACCAACCCACTGGTATATGATCCACTGGTAGTGACTGTGTGTCACTTGTTAGTAGTAGTGTGCTACTAGAAGTGGTTATGTACCACTGGATAATAATTGTATACTACTGTGACTAGACACAATTGTGTTCTATTGGATGACATTGTAGAAGATGTATGCTACTATTTGATTGCCATGGAGACTACCACTAGTGTTGAATATGTTTTCCAGCTAGATGGATAGTCAATGTGTTGATGGACAAACATTCTCTAGGAAGAGAATGGTCCTGGCGGAATGAATTGCTAGTGCACATCCATTCTCCCTGTGGAGAATGGTCCATGTTGACAGATTGCTGACGTATCATGGACTAGTATTTTCCTAAGGCACATATTGTGGCCCAATTAGGAAAATGGTTCAGGATGATATTCTCCCGAGGCACAGTAATTGGCCCGATTAGGATGGATAGTCTTCCCACTAAGATATGACATCCCGATTAGGGTGGTTGATACAAGACCAATATTTTTCTAATGCATATGGGTAGAGATTGATCTCTATGGTACATATGACCTGATTAGAAAATAGTTCGAGACTAACATTCTTGTAGGAATGGTGTCTGTAGCCCATAGGGTGGTTTTCAACATCTGAGAGGATTGACATTCTTCTAGGACGTATGTCTGGATTATAAGAATAGTTCTTGTATCACTCTGTTGAGTGAGTGAATTATTCAACATCATGCCCAATTACTCAGATGGAGTATGTCCTTGAGATATGATGCAATTGATGCTATCAAATAATATTGATAGTGGTGATTTTGTTCGTAAGTTGATCTACGTGATCATGAGATAGCCTGTGTGGCTATGATGAAGCTATCGATTGAATGGAATTTTTTTCTCAAGACCATTGCCTTTAATACCTCCCTATCTAGGAGGGAGTGTTGATATTATGGTAGATGCGAGAGGTATTAACCTCTACATGTAACTTTTGACGAGTCTAGAATATTCTGGGAAGCAAGAGAAACCCTAGAAGGCTAGGAAATAACCTTAGAAGACAAGTCAACTCAAGATAATAATTTATATTAAATTATTATCCTCCAGAAGTAGAAGTCGGCCCAATTAGGTCACTTGGAGGACTATAAATAAGAGGGCGCTAAAGCTCATTTGTTACACTCACTCCCACAATTGCATAAGGACAAGTGGTGCGCATGATTGGAAGAGAGCTGCAACTGCTGCAATAATGACTTGGTCTTTTGGTTATGGTTTGGAATTTTTTCCTTGGTTATGTTTTGGACTCTCTGCTTGGTGCGCTAGATTTGGAGAGAATTACACCACCTTGGTTGGCTATTGGTTTTAGGGTTTTCTTCCAGAATTATTCTATCTGTCAAGGTTAAGGTGCTTGGGGGTGGATTCGACTTATGGTTGGGTGACAATATTGCTATATTGTTTATGGAGAAACAAGCACACCTATTATTCTAACACTTTAGAGCCTCCTGTCTAGCTTCCTCAACCCATGAGACATGTTTGGAAGACTCCTCTATTCCACCTGTACTTGAAGGTGGAATACCTTTGGATGAGTGATGCTCCCTCTGAGCCTGTTGAATCCCCCTGAAGTCCAACTTCCTTTGAACAATATTGGGAGGTTTCTCATCCCTATTGGATCCCGAGGGATGTCTCCCTTTGAAATATAGCTCCATTTGAGCCAGTACCACTGGTGGAGCTACCTACTCCCTATGAACCTATGCTGCTGGTGGGGCTACCTTCCTCACCACTGGTGGAGATACCCTCTCCTCCTCATTTTTCTCTCTACTACTACTGGTCACAAATCTTATAGTCTGGTCCGTCAACGTATATAGGTTTCCCTCCCTAACTCCAAGAACCACCGCTGATATGAAGCTAGATCATCTGGGCACAAACAACACTTGCCCATATCGAAACAATATGTGGTATCCCTTCTTCTCAATCTCCAAGACTGAGAGAACACTCCTCCTGAGTTCTGGAACCCACAACACATTTGACACCCTCAACACTTCTCTTGACTTCATCTTGAATGATATTGTACTAGATCCCTATACTTCATGCTTGGTTCCCATAATAATCTCCACACACAAGTTTGAGCCAGTATCAATGAGGTTGTCGAATATTTCACGTGCCCTTGTCATATGGAAAGAGGCTCTGCTATCCACATATCAAGTCCCACTACTGGAAACTGTACCTGAAAGGGCAGAGAACAAAAAGATATTCCTTTGAAACTTGTCTGCAATATCATTAACCTCTGTTGCTGATGCTTGCTGCCTTCTTCTCCTTCTCTTTTGATGTGGAAACTATGAAGCATAGTGACCATAGTCATGACACTAAAAACATCTTATTTTACTAAGATCCTTCTTCCATCTTGGTTCTAGAGATGTATCTCTCTCGAGAGAATCCATTCTTCTAGGATAATCTATTCTTCCCTTCCTAGTGCGGGCTGCAAGGGCCTGGTTCTCATCGCTTCTACTCTTCACCACACGATCCAAATCATCCCTGGACACTACCGAGTCTCCTCCTGGATACAATCAATCCATATTCTATTAAATTCTGGCAACTTCACTCATGCACAAATCCCCTGCACAAATGGTTTCCAAGACATGGGAATACCTCTCAATGTTACATTCACCAACTCAACACCCTCCGCCTTATCACCGATGTCAACAAGTTGATCTCGGATCTTTGTAATATTCATAAGATAGTTCACAACTGTGTGCTCACTGGACATCTTGACAACTTGAAGCTGGTGCTTCAAATGCAACTTCCTGCATGTATTCTCATTTTGATATAGACCTACCAAATCATCATAGATTTCCTTAGTAGACGTCTTCTCAACAATGTGAGGCATCAAGTGATCCTTCATGGATTTTAGGAACACCCACTTGGCCTTCACTTCCTTCTTCTTGTGAGCTGCCAATTCTTGCAAATCGGTAGGACTTGCAACCATGTTCTCAACAAACTCCATGAGATCATTTTCTTCCAACAAAATAAGCACCCTAGCCTTCCAAGCCCGGAAGTTAGTTGCTCCTTTCAACCTGTCCTCAAATTTCAATGTGTTCACCATGGTGACCTGCCCAGAAAAAGAACAACAATATTCCAGTGTTGTAGCCAAATGTGTCTTAAGATGATCCCCTTCTCTTCAAAGCCTCAACTTTGATACCATGCCAATTTTCACATGCAACTCTATGTAACTAATTTCAGATCTGAAAATAGCTTCCTAGTGATCTAACAATAAGTCATCGCTATTATCATTGAACAACTTTACATTGAAATTATTGTCTGAAAATATAGCAGCGGAAACAACAAGATCAAAGATGAATCATCAACACATATGAGACAAAATTTTTATATTCTGTAACTTTGTCAAATTCATAAATTATGAGGGAAAAACCATCCCTCTCAACAACTTACAAAATTCACCAAATATGAGGACAAAACTAGTTCTCTCTATAACCACAAAATCAACAAACTTCCCGGGACAAATGCCAACTTACAAATCTACTTCAAACCACCTGTACGACCTTCCAACGTAACCCGTACTACTGCTGATGTCATCCTATATGAACCTTCTCTTTCCCATAAGAACCTGTACGGACGTACACGACTCTCCTTTCTGGAACCCGCATACATATGCGACTGTTCCCACTGCAACCCGCATATATACGCGATTGTTCCCACTACAACTCGCGTACATGTACTGAAATCCTGTACAGATGCTTCCGTACGGTCCGTACCACCCACACAACTTCTTCTCTTCTACGGACACCTCTCTTCTCCACATGTGCGATGTTCTTTCCCTGTTGAGAACAAAAAATAGAGAGTGCTTTAGCCCTAGGGCAGATTTTCCATAGTTGCAAAAATTCCATTGTTGAAATCACCAAGCTCCTTGACACAAGTGCAGACTCACTTATGCCAACTCCATCATCACACTATTTCACACTAAAATTTGTCACAATCTTTCCTCTCCTTATATAGGAGTCTAATGAGTGAATTTAGGCACCCCTTCTTAACTCAACAATTAATTAGAATATTTTATTCCTCTTTGTGGTTGTGAAACCCCAACACAAGCCCACAAAGCCCATCAAATTTCCCATGAGGACTTGACCTCATTCCAAGTTTGATTTCACTGAAACAAAAAGATGATCTGGTGCCAACTAAAATTCCCACATTCTTAACACCTCGACCTCTTGTGGGAATACCTCCCAAAGCTCCAAAATCAACATATAATGCCCCATTTATTTCCAGAACTCCACCCTTCAATTTTGAAGCATTATTAATGATTATGCTCCCTCAAAATGTGTAAATACTTTATATTTTCATAGAGATATGCTTCCTTTTAGAGTCTCAAAATAATCATGTCTAGTTTTCCATTAGTTGGGTTATTCATACTATTTATAAGTCTGATAACTATATAAGAACCCTTGATGACAATTATGTTCTTGATTTGACTTGGGTCTAGGAATTTTAGCCTTTCAAATAATTATAAGGCCTCATGGTAGTTATTTAATGCTATTGCCAACCCCATTCAAAGTTTAATTCTTGATTTCGATTTGGATCAAGGACAATTCCCTTCATCTGCCACCCCTATTGTCAAGCATCTGGTTCTACAACGGAATATATTGAATCTGCATTGCAAGGTGAGCAACAACTTGATTGGTGATGTATTTGTTATAAGAGTTTTAATGTGCCAATACAGGTCTATGGTGCAAAAATATTTTGTTTCCCTTGCACTGGTAGACCCTACGTCTACGTCTAGGATCCAAGGCATAATATCACTGACTTTGACCTCTTCCTGAGCTATGAATCCTATCCATCCTTTCACTCCTCTTTCCTTTCTCTGCACCAAATTTCCAGGGATGGCGACGAATATAACTATTTGTGTGGCCCTTGGAAAGTTGGTCACTGCTCTGACTTCCAATCTTGCAGAGAGGATAAAACAAGCAAGTCGAATGCAACCTTCGACCCATTCCCGTCTTCATTTAGTCTTTGTCATGGAGACTTATGCCTGCGTAATTATGATGCTGAGAGTTATTAGGCGTTCGACCTATCTTCTCAAAATCAATATTGGAGGGGTGTTGACTGTGATTACTCGTCATTTGCGTCAAGGTTTCAGTACGATCCATCTTTCAAAACCAGTGAGAGATCCACTCCCTCATGGTATGATCTATCTGCGTCTAGCTAAAACAACTATGGGTTTAATCATACCCGGTTCGGATCAACACCCTTAATGTTAGTAAATTCAAATTAATGATTTGCATGCTGGCATAGGTGGGTGCGAGCCACTGGCGCTTGGGTATTAGCATCCAGTGGTCACGTGGAGCTCCGATCTCCCCTCATCTATCACCCGTAATTATAAGTATATAATTAATGAAGTTATAACATTTTTTTTTCACCCGGGAAAAAACAGTTTTATTGTTATTCTATTAGAATCAAATGAAACTTTCTGTTACAGATAGATCGAGAAAGTATCCAAAAAAAAAATCTATAGTTTTTCCTTCCTTCCACATTTATACATTGTAGTATATATAAAATGTCAAACTAGTAGCATATACAAAATTTGTCATAAAAGATGTATCTCTATAGTTCCACACTAGAAAATGTAATTTTTTTTTGTGTTTACAATAGTTTCTTCAACAATTTCCTCATAAAAAAGCCAGCCATGAATGTCTTTGAGTGCCTTTTTAGATATTTTGTCTGCAACTTTGTTGAACTGTCTATGAATGCGCATAAATTTAAATTTGATAGATTCAAATCCATTCTTTAAGCTTTTGATCTTTTCTTTCCAGGTGTTGAGATAAATTAAATTCAAATTGGATTTAGAATTTATCCAATGGATAGCAGCCATGATATTTTTTTATAGAAAAATAGGAAGAGAGTAGAGTCCCCAAAGTCCGATGAGCTTCTCTTTCATATTATTTCCAGTACCTCCAGCAAAATGTGCTTTGACTGTGTGAACATAGGAGATTTTTATATATAATTCCAATTCCACAAATATTATCTTCAACTGCAGCATCAAAAAAACCGATTGGATTATCATCAAAATAGATTGGATTTATGATAAAATCCAATTTATCTTTATCCTCTTTGACTGACTATTCTTTGAAAGAAAGGATAATTTTAATGACAATCATTGGGTCCATACTAATCCAATTCTCAAACAAAATTTTGTTTCTAAATTTCCAAATGCCCCAAAAGACCAGAAAGTGGATGTGTCTTAATTTTGGAAATTGAAAGAACCAATGTTTCAAGTTTTCTTCTATAGAATGAAACTTCCATTGATTGTCAATCTTCAGGAATTTTATCACTTCAGACCAAATGTTTTGAGTTTTTGGACACTCCACAAAAAGATGTGCATTATTTTCTTCATTCATTAAGCAAAGATTGCAAACCGTAGGTCTAATACCTCCTCTTTTTTGATAATTCACTCCAGTAAGTATGTAGTCCTTTAATGTCAACCACATAAAGCATATCAATTTGATCGGAATATTCAAATCCTAGATTGCTTTATACCACCATTTCCTTTCTTCCATAATATTAAAATATAAGATGGACTGATAAGCTAGTTTGGCTGTGACTGTACCTATTGATCTATTCCAGGACCGGACGGGTTTATCATTTTCATTTTGAGACGAATGCCACTGCATCTTAAGTTAGAAACAAAATTATCCCATTCGCCTTTGAGCTCATCTGAAATACCGATCTGAATAGACTCCATCCAATTTTGTAAAGTTCCATTATCAACAATATCAACTGCTTGAGCTAAAGAGTAAATATTTGAACTGTTAAGAAGTTGGAGAAGAGGAAAAGAAAGCTTGTAGGTGGTACTGTAGCCAATGAAGGGGTCACGAACTAAGACAACCCGATTTCCTGAACCAATTTCCCACGCAAGCCATCTTTTGACGATCGGGAGGGAGGCCATAATTTTTTTCCAAATTATAGACGTGCCTTGAATATTGTGATAGACTCTGCGCAACCAGGAAATAATATCTATACCTTTCAAATGTTTTTTGCAGAGGACAATATTCCAAAGGCTTGAACCAAATAAACCCCTCCAACAAGACTTTGCAGCCCAAGATTGCACAAACCAAGTGATATGTTTGATGCCCCAACCTCCACAGATTTTTGGTTTGGCAATATTTTGCCATTTTGTGAGGTGAAAACCGGTTCCTTTCTTACCCCCTTTTCAGATGAAATTTGTGATCAAAAGCTGGATTCGGTGAAGTATGGAAGTAGGAAGTTTTACAAGACTGAGCCAATAGAATGGAATTCTCTATAGTACAAAATTAGCTAAGGTTAGTCTACCTCCAAGAGAAAGCCATATGTAGGTCTAATTCCTGATCCTCTTTTCAATCTTCTTGAGTAACCACAACCAGTCATTCACTCTATAACTGTTTGGTTTAAGAAATAAACCAAGGTATTTCATGCCTTGATCAAGGAACTCAATCTTAATATTAAAAACTAAAGTCAAATTGAGTTTAAGGTTTGGATCGATGTTTTGAACAAGAAAAACTGATTTATGGCAGTTAACAATCATCCCCGTAGCAGAACAGAACTTGGAAAGGATTGATTTAAGGGTCAACCAATACTCAATTTTCCCAACTCCAAGGATGAGTATGTCATCCACGAAAAGGAGATGTGAGAGGAATGTACTTACAACAATTTTAAGTCCTTGGAAAGTTCCAGATTCCATAGCTTGCATCAATAGTCTGCTAAAAACTTCAACAATCAAGAGGAAGAGTAGAGGAGACAGTGGGCATCCTTGATGAAGTCCCTGATGACATTTAAAGAAATAAGTTGGAACACCATTTACTAACACAGTCATGTTTACCGAGGTGATACAATTCATAATACAATGTGAAACACACCAATTTAAGCCGATCTGATTAAGAGGTAATCTGTGAAATTCCCAACTGACATTGTCGTAGGCCTTTTTTAAATCCAACTTTAATATAATAGAGTTTTGTTTCTTTGTCGTTGCTATGTGGAGACACTCCTGTGTAATACCAACAACATCAAAACTCAATCGATCCTTAAGAAAACCAAATTGTTCTATGGAGATGCAACTGGCTAGTTTATCCTTGATCCAAGAAGTGATGATTTGGAGATAACTTTGTAGGTGAAATTGCACAGTGCAATGGGCCTAAAGTCATTAAAATTTTCCGGTTTGTTGATTTTTGGAATGATTGCATAGAAGGTTGCATTAAGAGCCCCTGGGATATATCCTGTAATTCGAGATTCTTCCACTGCATTGAGTAAATCCTCTCCCATGATATCAAAGGAGTTATGAAAAAGTTCCTGTGTCCAGCCATCTGGGCCATGGCTTTTCTCTTTGGGCATTTTGCTGACAGTCTCTTGTAATTCTGCAATCAAGACATGTTTGCCGATCTCCACATTATCATCATCATTAAATAATCGAGGGACAGTCTTAAGTACTTCAAGTTGAAGGTCAATATTTTCTGAGTTAAAAGTATTGTACTGTGCTTTGAAATGATTGTATGCCATCTTTTTAAAATCTGTTTCAGTTGTTATCAGATTTCTGTCCTCATCTGTTAGGTCCCATATTGTGTTGTGACTGCATCTCTGTGACACAAATTTATGAATTTTTTTTGTATTATTGTCACCTTTCTCGATCTAGATAGCCCAGATTCTGAGTCTCCAGGTAGCTTCTTTAACAAAGAGGATATCGTTCTTCCTCTGAGAGAGAGATTTAAGAAATTCCAAATATTCTTGCTCAAGAATTTGAGAAGGACACTTTTCTAAAAGATCAATGATTTGTTGATCAATGGAGATAATTTATGCATTTAATTGTTTCTTCTTAACCGTTTTCCATTTAATAACAAAATTCTTCAAGTGTTTGAGTTTGTCGTAGAGGAGAAGAATTGAAGATCTGTCAGTCCAACTTCGCATCCCATCCCAGGTGGATTGTACTAAAGAGATGAAATCCGGATCAGAAATCCATGAGCTGTTAAATTTGAAAGGGCACGCAACATTGCGTGAAAGCCCATCAAATTGTAAACAAATCAGATTGTGATATGAAATAGTAGAAGAAACAACCCAAGTACGAAAGTTGTGTTGTTTCTCAAGCATATTGGAATCTAAGAGGAAACAGTCCAGTCTTTTAGAGATGATAGTAAAGCCAGGCCTGCCATTTCTCCATGTTGTAGACATTACGGATGGTTGAAGATCTACTAAAGCCGAGCACTGAAGGATATTTGAGAAGCAATCAACCAAGGGATCAATCTGAGCTAGTTCTCCCCACACTTCTCTAGTAGATAATGTGAATTTAAGATCACCACCAATAATAAGATTATCTTCACCCAATAGACCAGAATTATAGAGTTGTTTCCAAAACGACTCTCTATCTTTATAAGGAGCATAACAATTAAGTAGTTTTACAAGATCTTTGGATTGCTTAAATCTTCCTTCCAAAAATATACCTGTAGCTGTTCCAAAGGCACAAAACTCAACGAAAGATGGGTTCCAACCAAACAAGAGTCCCTCAGAATGACCATGCGAATCTAAAGCAATTGCATTCCAATGTGGCAAACATTGAAAAAAAAGGGTTTTTACCTTGTCTCCTTCAATTAAAGTTTCTTGTAGGAAAACTATATCAAGTTTGATCTGTTGTAGTAATCTATTTAGGGAGGCAAGTTTTGTGGGGTTCCCAAACCCACATATGTTTAGAGAAAAAATAATCATTAAGGTACACCTTGAGTCGGCTGGAAGGATCTAAGGGCCGAGGGAGAGGAACAATTGGGATCTAGTGGAAAGGAGGGGGAAAAAGAAGTGGGAGGTTTAGAGTGATTGAAACCCAAAAGCCCACCTTCAATAGATTTGGGCGGCTTTTTAGGGGGTCTAAGGCAGGATTTTCGTATGGTCACATTGGAACGGTCGAGACAGAGGGGTGTAGCAGAATTGGTAACAGTGAGAGGTGTAGGGGATAGGGGTGCGAGGGAAAGAGTCAAAGGAGGTTTAGAAGAAATATCAGTGGTGGGGTAATTTGTAGAGGGGGTTATTTGTGGAGAAGCTTCAATCAGAGAGGAAGGAAGAGCAGAGGGTAAGTTAGGATCACAAGAGGGTAAGAGAACATTACGAGAGTGAGAGCGGTCCACCTGGATAGGGGAATCTCCAGACTCCAATGGTGGGGGAGTAAGGTTGTGAGGAACAAGGGCAATATCGTGGGAAACAGGTTGGAGCAATGGATCATTGAGCATGTTTAGTAGAAGTTTCCATAAATCTTCAAAGATTTCTATAACCCACATTTCATTATTCTTTAAAAAAATTAACTCTTCAGTAGAGAAATTAAGGAAGAAATCAGGAAAAAAGACTTGCATCTTACCAAGGAAGGTGTCGCGATCCAAAGACTGGGGATGAGTTTTGTCAAAATGGTCCAAGAAGTCATGGAATTCATAGTTTTATCCATTGAACATGATTTCTTCAGATGTCCGGTCTGCCAGCATAAATGGCATAAAAAAGACTCTCGCCAGAAATCAAGAGGTTGTTAGAAAGAGTGATCCTCTACACAGACATTGATGGAGTCTAGGAGACCACATTCAAGATCCATTTCAACTAGTACCCATGCTATCCGTTTGTTGATCCAACATAAAGAGAATTCATCAACATAGACAAACTTCCCAATTGAGTTGGCCAATGCTTCGAAAACTGGTTTGCACCATAGTTCAAGCGCAAAATCTAGTAAGAGCATCCACATGGATCTTTTTCTAAAAGATTCAGAGAAGGGACTGAAGTCGGGAGTCCATCTCTTAAGCATGAGGACACCTCTGTCTAGTATCCACAAAAAGCTTAAAATATTCAATAAATCATCTTCCGACAGGAAATGAAAAATAAACCAATGGTTAGAAAGGAGGCTGACCCTCAAACAATAACCCAGTACTGGTTTCCAGGAGTCTTGCATCCAAACTGATAAGCGAGCTTTAGGCATATTGGCATTGAAAAACTTACCAACGATAGACCTTTTAGAAAGACTAGAAACTCGATCTGTGGCAATGTCTTTGCCAAGAATACAATTGGAGGGAGACTGTTTGAACTTCCAGGACTTACGTTTTCTGTTAGCGTGAGCTTTGGCTCCAAAGGATCTATTAAGGACAACACTTCCAAGGATAATTAGAGAGCAAAGGGGCCGGACAGAGGTGGCAGGATCAGGGGAAGAAAGGGTCGTGGGAGCCGCAGAAGCAGGTAGTGAAAGAGTTCTAGAGCAGGAGGGAAAATATGGGAGCTCCCGAGGAGGAAGTTCATTTGTCTTCACGCGAGGTTGATAGTCGGGCACGTGATCAACAACATGTGGCTTCCCAACACGAGAAGAGATCCGATTTGAGGGTCGTAGTGAGGCCAATTGTGAAGGGGACAACTGAGGAGGGGACATCGTAGGGTGGTTAGGCTAGGGGTGACGCAAACACTCGTACACGAGTTTGTAAGTGTCATCAGACAAGAAGAGGTTATCTCTAGCCCAAAGTTTTTCTTCATTTGCCCAAGTCAGATCAACACTGACAACCATAAAGGGAAGTAAACATCGAGGGAGTGGAGATCCACGTCTACAGGGATTCGCGTAGAGTCTGGTTGTGGATTAGTGGAAGGAGGAGAGAGCGCCATGATTGAAGGGTTCCATGTCGAGCTGAGTAGAATCTGCACAAAAACCACTAAACGACTCCACGTCTTTAGAAAACCAAGGAAAAATAGTCTGAAACTAGCTGAGGCACCACGTCTGAAGGGAGGCAGAACGTACAGACGGGGATGGTGACAGGTTGCGGCTGCACTGTCATCAGGAAGCGAGGACCCCGCTCTGTGGAAACCCTAAGTCTCACCATCTCAGAATGTCTGGCATGGACCAACGAGGATGATGAAGTTATAACTATGCATTTGATATCATGAACTTGTAATTATGTTTAAATTTTCATCAACTTGCAGAGAACACTACTCCAAAGAATTCTCCCTCCCCTTAATTTCCATGGGAATAAGAGATTAGTCATTTTATCCTAGCACATATGGAGAAATATTTTTGATTTTAATAGAGTATAGGGAATGTAGGTGATGTGTAAATGGTATGCCTATGGATTTTCTATTTAACCATTGTAGATCCTTTGTGGAATTAATGATTCAATTAGAGTCTCTACAATTGAATATAAGATTGAGATTATGACAATGCATATAAATTATTTAGGTCCACATCTTTGTTCATGTTATGTTATCAAAATTTTTCTTTATGTATTTTATTTCTTGAACCAATGTCCAATGGATTGAGTTCCTCTTGCCACTGTTTGTCAACTATTGATAAAGGTTATCTTGTGTCAAGATTCTTGACACTTCTATTTTCATTACTCAAGAGAATAAAAAACTATGCTATTGTTCAATTAAATAATGAACATCACAATGATCATCCTCCTTCAAGGAAACACTTACCTCAATCACTTAATTGGAAGCTAAGGTTCGAGCACCATACCAATCACTTACTCAATTTTGTGTTTTACTAGCTACCAAAGATGCTTATGTAGGCAATTTTATCTAGCATTTTTCGCAACAGTCTAGCTCAAATAAATATATATTGCTCCAACATTAATAAAGAACATAAATGCTCTCCTCAATGTTAATGTTATTCAATATTCATACATACATACATCCATGCATACATATACATATACAAGTCATTTGTTACACACACACACATAGGATTTGCAGATAACATAAATATTTTCTTGCCTTTTGTTGCAATAAATAAGATCAATAAACCATACATAAAACTTCATTAGAGCACCTTTAAAACCTAAAACCCTAAAAACAAAGAAGCACACAATTGAAATTACAATATCCTTTGAAGCCATGCTCAGACTACTCAAACCATGAACTCCATGCTTAGACCATGCATTCCACTTAATAAGATAATTTATTTCAACAAATTGATAAGTAGTTGAACATGATTTATTCGTCAAGATTGAATTTTTTCCAACAAACAAATTATTGTTGACATATGGATATTATTGCAGAAATAAGAACAATATTGATCAATTTTTATTTTTAACAATGTGAAAAATGGTATAAAACTCTTATATTTATGGGAAATAAATGTTCATTTCCCAAAAATAACTAATTATTTTTTATATTTTGGATACAAATCCCAATCCCTTGAAAAATAACTTCCACAAAAATCAACCTTTTAACTCATCAAAACCATGGTGATTTATGAATGCTTCTCTTAAAGCTTTTCAAGCACATAAATACAATTCTAAAACAAACCACCATAATTCCTTACCTTTTTCTTTAAAATGTTCGATAAACCAATGCTGATCTTAATATACGTTAATAACCATCATAATCATATCTATATCTATTAATATAATCATATCTATATCTATTAATATAGATATATATGTTCAAATTCACAGTAACATCCATCACAATGCTCCAACAATATATATATATATTACTCTTTAGTTTCGCTAAGAGAAAGACGTTCCTATGCTACTAGAAGAAGATCACTTTATTTCCATTTATGGTCAACCCAACATCATGCTATTTCAAAATACATTAACATATTTTAATTACCTACTTGTGGTTTTAGGTATTAGTGCTGGTCGAGGGGTCTCTTTACCACATGGGCTTCCTAGAGAGATAAAATAATGCTCATGTTGTTATGCTCTTTTCCCAAGTCTATTTGCCACAAAACACCAAGCAAAAAAAGTGCTAAGAGGTTGTATTATGTATTGAAGGCATTGAATAGGTACGCGGAAGCAAGAAAACGATGTCAATTGCTTAATAAATCCATATGCATCTCATGTAAGATACTCAACCATTTGGTAAGAGGAGTAATTGCTAAATACAAGGAATTAAAATTAACAATCTAGCTAAGACAACTATAGCGAAAACTCTTATACCATAGTCATTGATCTCATTTGGCCAATTAGATGGACAATTTGAGTCTCTTCTTTGTTGGAGTTAACAAAACAATTGACAATAATTGATTCTAAGAAGAAATAAAATCAATATAGTCTAAAATTTATCATAGCAATCCATTGAATGCAACTATAATCACAATTTCATCACACGACAATAAAATAAACTAATAATTGACACATAGATTTTACCCTGGAAACCCAAATGGGAAAACAAGCATTCAAATGGCTTCGATAAATCTTTATTTGTCAATAAATTTGCAGGTTTACAATTTAGTTTGTCTCTCTGGTTTATTTAAAGTCTCCTCACAACAATTTGAAAATCATTCCTTTACAATCTTTTCCAAAGAACTCCTTCTAACTTCTTGTGCCTAAATTGATTGAAGAACGGGCTCTACCGGGGGGTCATATGGAAGGATAGATGTCCCTAACTCTTTAGCTGCCTCCAAGTACAACAATTCCCTTCTCTATTTTTTCTTTTCTTGGAAAGCATTTTATGCGTGGTTATTTCATTTTGACTTATCTCCTTTTGTCTTTCCCTCATTCACAAATTTTTTCTCTTTCTCGCTTTTTTTTTTCTATCCTTTCATTTAATGTCTTAATGCTTGAATATTGGTAGTGCGACATTGTGTGGAGGCATGAAATATAGATAATTTAGCATGGGGCCCTTCACCCCATCAACCTCATCTCCTATCTCATTAACAACATCTTTATTCCCAAATTTTGCTTCTATCACTATACTTCTTGATTTACCGATCCCGTGTTGCATTAACCTGAGCCAATATCCATTTGATTTTTTTGTGTGGATCCAATTCGGATCACACCTCCCCATTGGGAGACTTTGGTCTCCAAAATCTTCAGAGGACATGTGAGAGAATTTGGTTTCAACTTGGTTCCTTTCATACCATTTTTCTTTCCTTGGTGTTTGTCCTTTGAGGTCAATTTTCTCTAACTCTTGTTGCCAGGTGGGAGTTACTCTTTCCCTTCTTTGCAGAATTGTATCCTCCTCCAAATATTCAAGAATATGTGGTGCAAAGTATTCTATGGTGGGAATGACCTGCTAGTCTTCTTATCCATCCAACATGGAAGGTGTTATCACTGAAATTTCGTCCGCACAGGGCGACAAGAACTCCGCATCGTCAACACAGAAAAATAGTCGTTCATGGCACAAGGATTAACTCCACAGCACAACAAAAGGGTCAAAACTATGCAAAAATGGCCAAAAAATTAAAAAGCGCGATGCACCCATTGGGCGCACGCGCGCGCGCGATGCACCCATTGGGCGCACGCGCGCGCGCAGCATCTTCGTATTTTGTGCGCATATGCGCGGCTGTGGGGTGCAAAACCCGCGCGCCTGCCAAACGACGCATTTATGAAGCTGGTCGGCCTCCCAACCACTAATGGATCAGCTCCCAAGTCGATTTGACATCAAATCCGAGCTCAATCTGCGTGGGGAGGC
>ML819537.1:152971-164308 GCA_009831015.1 Picea engelmannii
AAGGCTCAAATAATTTCAAATATTCTATATTCACCATACAACTAATCTACATATAAGGATGATGCCTCAATATAAAGGATTCTCATTTACACACTCAATACTGTTAAAAGGTATGTATCTAAGTGGATTGAGTTTCTTCAATTCTCCTTGTAGGTTTTATCAAGACACACCTTGTCTCCAACGTAAAATTTATAGTCTTCCCTGTGATGGTCATTTCTAGCTTTATACTGTTGTTGGCTTCTCTCAAGTTTCTCTTGCACTTTCAAGTGTATCTTTCAGATCCTTTCCATGAAATTATTTCCTTCCTCTCTTCTCCTTGCACCTCCTCTTCTTCCTTTTGTTGTCCATACAAAATATCAAAGGTGAGGGAGCTAGATAGTTGAAACATGTCCCAAAAGGTGATTTGTTTGTGGAAGAATGGAGTGCTCAATTGTATTAGTGTCGAATGTACACAAGTTGCTCATCCTATATTTTGGATGCTTCTTGTTGTAACCTCTCAACAATTACACTGACATTTAGTTGACAACTTTCGTTAGTCTATTGGTCTAGGGATGCAATGCACTGGAATACCTTGGCTTGATGTCCATCCTTTAATAAAGTGCTATCCAAAATTTGTCAAAAAATCCACTATCACGGTAAGATATGATGGAACTCAACAATCCAAAATGTACCCAAACATGAGTGAATAACAACTCTACTACTTCTTATCCGATGATAGTTTTCTTGCTTAGAATGAGCACACACATCTTACTGAAGTGGTCCACAACTACAAATAGGTAGTCATGGCCTCTTTGGGACATGGGTGGACCTCCAATAAAGTCCATGGAGATACTCTCCCAAGGTTTGTTTGGTATAAACAACGACATGTATAGCCTAAGTTTCTTGTTGTTTGGATTGCTACATAGAACATAGCCCCTAACAAATATTATCACATGGTCCTGTAACTTTGGAAAATGCACACACCTCTGTATATTTTCCATTGTTTTTGTCATGCCAAAATTCTTGGCTACCCTAGAAGTGTGAGCTTCTCTCATCAGTTGAGTCCTTATGTCTTGTGGGATGTACAACTTGTCCAATTTGTATAGCAACCCATTCTGGAAATGGTATTCATTTCCTTCCATAACAATAAATGGTCTTTCCTTTAGCTATTGGTATATGCTTTTGAAGTCTTCATATATTTGATAATATTTACTCAACAAAACATGAGTAAAAGGATCAAGTTTCATTAGCATATCAACTGCTACAATCTTCTTTAGTGGAGGTTGTGAAAGGATGGCAACCAGTTTTTTAGTAACCCATTTCTATTACTTGATCAATAGGTGTAATTGTTGTAGGAATTCCCATTTGTAATGCCTCACTTGCTGCATTTTTCTTTAGATTTGCAAGTACTAAAGAGCTTAATGGTCAGTGTGTATGCTGGTTTCTTTCCCCAGGAGATAATGCTTTCACTTCTTCAATTATTGCAAAATAGAAAAGAGTCCTTTTATCATATGTGGGGTAGTCCAACACTGCTCCATGAAACAATTCTGAATGGTAACACACTAATGTTCCATATTGAATAAGCATACCCACTTGCATCTATTTTCAGTTTAAATGGACATAGTTTTGGGCATGGCCATGATTGGATCATTGTTGATATTCCTATTTAGTTATTCAAACACTTGTTGTTGTGGCCCTCCCTAACAAAAACTCTTTCCATTGGTAGTCATGGCATGCAATGGTGCTTGTACTGCTGAAAATTTTTCTGTGAATTTCCTCAAGTATTGAGCTACTCCCATGAAACTCTCGACCTCTATCAAGCTAGTTGGAATAGGCCATTGGATGATGGTTACAATATTGTTTGGATCCATGTTCATATTCACCCTTATATATCCTCCACCAACCATGTGTTTGAGATAAATCAATGACTTTTCCCAAATCACATTTCTTCATATCCATAGTCAACTGATTCTTTCTCAGTGTGTCTAGTACTTGTGTCACATATGAGATGAGATGTGCTCTTACACACTATTTCTAAATATTAGTATGTCATTTAGATATAATATTACGAATGATTCAATAAATGGACATATCATATCATTCATCAACTGCATGAAACTAAGTGCATTCCATAGAAATTACTAACCATTTGTACAAACCTTGCTTCGTATTGAAAGATGTCTTCCACACATATTCTAATTTGATCCTTACTTGATGATAACTTGATTTAAGGTCCAACTTGGTGAAGAAATTGGCTTGTTGTGGCTAATCCAACAATTCATCGTCGATCGATCCATGGCAATGAATATTTGTTCTTGATGGTGACTTTGTTCAAGGCATGGTAGTTAATATACATTCTCTAGATTCTATCTTTTTTGGGCACCATTATGATGGGTGAATTGCATGGTGACATGATAATATTGATGGCTCCTTGCTCCAACAATTTATACAATTGCTTCTTCATTTCATTTTCTTATATGATGGACTACCTATACAACACAATGTTTGGTAATGGAGGCTTTAACAACAACTAAAACTCATGCTCAACCTCTCTCTTGAGTGGTAGCCTCCAAGGTTCTTGGAATACCTCCTTGTAGGCTTTGGTCAATTGTTGTAGTTGCCGGAACTACTTATGTTATCAAATCAAAATTGCTCACTTGTGATATTTTTAGTAGTCATACGTAAATACATCACTATTAGCATGCATAACCTCCATTTCTAGCCCATTTCCACCATCGTATGATCTCAAACTCATTGGAAACAACCTAGAAAAACACTGAAATTGACCAAAAATGGCCAACACAGATATTATCCCGCAAAATTGTGCTCCAACAACGTAGATATCACCCCTAAAAGATGCACTGCTCTGTAAAATAACCAATTTTGATTATTTCTATCCCTCATCAATATGCCCAAATTGGTATGATGAGAGGTTAGTTGTATGTGGATCCATCCTAAACCCTCAATGCTATGGTTAATCTTGAAATCATCTTTAGACACTATTTGGAAGACTATGTCAAGGGGGTTTAACCACTATTTCACTATAAATAAAGAATTTGAGGTCACTCCATTCATCCATTATCACAAGTAGGTTATGTTGCCGAAATATCACTAGAATATTGAGGACCTCTTCCACTTGATAATATATTTCTTGCCTAGGTACCTTACTTATCAACCAAGGAGGGAGTGATAATCACATCAAGGAAGCCAAGGACCAATCCCAAGGAGGGGCTTTGGAGCCCATCAACTTCAACAAGCTCATCCATCAGGTGTATTCTTCGACTTTCTTATTTGTAATGGAAATTTTCTATATTCTTTTATACTTCTTGTTCATGTTAATATAACCGTTTCTTCCTTTTCTATTTATCTCATGAATAAGATAGGGTTTGAAGCATGCAAAGTAGACTTATGGTTTTCTAACTCTATACACCATTTTTTCTAGCTTAATATGCAACCATTAAGCTAGTGGGATTTGTTTACCCATGTAACAATATAGACCAATAGATTGGAGACTACATAGGAGAAAAGATCCATTTCTTCTTCCCCAGTTGTGGGTGTGTTTGTTGCCCCTTTCACCCCTCTTACTCATAGTTTAGATTTTGGAACTACTTTCCATTTATACATATATATTTTTTTTACACAGGTTACTAGGTCATAAACCTCTCTCTTGCCCTCAATTATAGTTTGGAAACTTCCCCTTTTTGTTTGAGGGCCAATGTAGCTTTTGATCCTTGTTTATTCACTGTTCCAATGCAGATTTTGGGGTAATTTTTTGCACTCATTCATTGTACTTTTCACCACTTGTTTCTACATTTCCAACACAACTTTTGGGGTACTTTTTTGCACTATGCTCAAAATTAAAAAAAATTACATTTTCAATTTTGTCTCTGTTAAAAAAGTACCCCTATAGGGTCCTCTTGGGATTTTAGGTTGCCGATATTGTACTGTAATGCATTTTTAGGGAAATATTATAGGTGCAAAAAAGGTCTCCTAGGGTTCCTAGTACCTTTCATTTTTATGATTTCTCTTTGCTTCATTGCATATTTATATTTTAGTATACTAAGTTCAGAACTGTTGCTTTCTTGAATAGCCTTTAGACTTTCTTTAAATTACAAAAACTTTTGATAAAGAAAAACCTCACTTGTTGCATTAATACTTGTCCTTGGTTTTTGATTTTTTTTGAAGCCTTGGTCTTTGCATGTTCCAACTAGCTAGATACCTCTTTTTCACCTTTCATACCACACTTATTTGTTGTTATAATAGGTATTTGATTTCATAATGAAAAGTTAGTAAAGTTAAAGAAAATAACCTTTTTTATTTACTAGTGTTTGACTTGTTCATCTTACTTTTCAATTTGAAATTGCAAGCTCATTTAGTCCTAGTCCACAAGTAGGTAGAAGTAGGAGTTTATTCTTGCTGATTTGAATTGATAGATGATTATTTCTCTTTAGAAAGATCAATGAGACAATTTTTTTCTTTCTTTTACTTTAGTACTTGTCTTAATTTTCATTTAGCATTTCAATTATAAATCTCATTAATTACAAGTACTCCTATTTCAAGCGTTTCCTTTTGAAGTTTGTTACACCACAAGTACATACACTTCACTCCTTAATCATATGCTTGGTCCATGACCCTAAACTTAGCTTAAAAATAACAACCTAGCTTAACACATTAAATCCCCACTTGCGGTCGAAAGAAATTTGTAGTTAAGTTAGGGTTGTGGGAATATGAATCCAAACAATTCACCACAACCATTCAGATCTGAAACATAGTGGTTTACTAATTATGGAACTTGAAATCATTTTATTGGATATAGTCAAGACCCATTTAGAAATATGTGTTCTCTTTAGAGTGGATATTGTCAAGGTTAGAACTGGAGGTTTGATTGAGACTCCTATCTCTTTTAATACTGAAGATCCCTTGACTGTTTGATTTAATCTTGAAGGCTAGGTAACCTGTTGCATGTATCCATGAAGATGTAGCTCAGTGACCGTTCTACTAGGTTTCTACCTTGGTGGCTCTCATAAGAGGGATGACACTCGAGATATATTTCTACGGGCCTTCGATATTTCATGACCTTTTGTCTCCTAGTTATAACTATCTCATTCATACCTTCACTCATGTCCATGGTGGATTTCATCACCTCTCATGGTAGATATTTGGAAGGTCCTCTTTCTACTCTTCATCCTCTTTTTTTGCCGATCCCTTGAATAATTTTGAAGGAAGGGTTATATTCTAGGCTTGTTTGAACACTTTTAGTTTATTTATTTGCTAGAGTTTTTTTTCTTTGTTAGGATGGAACATTCAATTAGGATATCCACATTGTGATTCAAACACACTCAAAACCATTTTTTGCACCAGCTATGCCTGTAGTCTTGTTGTTTGATCACTTATTGTTTGATTGATTGCTTTTGCGACAGTAGTCCTTTGATAGATTAATTGTCTTTTTTGAGAGATACTGACACCTAGGAACCTTTGTGCCCCCAATGAGACTATCTTGTAGACTCCAAGGCCTACCTCCTTTGAAAATTATTGGTTGTGTATTATATCCCACTTGACAAGTTAGATTAGATAATCCTAGCCCTTCTATAGGCTTGTTATCTTCAAATTTGGAAATTCCATCCTCTTTGGATTTTGAACCCTCATCCCCTTTGAGGCCATGTAGTTTGGGTGTTCCCATATTTAGTCTACCTTGGACTAGTTTACCTTCGTCTACCTCAGATACAACCCTGGTTCTCACCATGGTGAGAACTAATCCAAATCCTAATCAAGCTCAAATGCAAACCCAACCCACTTTACCTTATATGGCAGGGTTGAATCTCTCGGATTTGACCAAACTTATTAACGATCCTATTTATCTTAATGCTACTTGGCCAACCATGTCGACCAAGTTACCCTCGGATATCCCTAAGTTTGAGGGCCATGATAGAGAGGATCCCTCCAATCATATCATGCCATTCCAATTTTGGTGTTCATCTAATAACATCACATATGACTCGATTAGATTGTGGTTTTTTCAATACATCCTCATAGTTGTGGCCACCAAAAGGTACATTGATCTATCGATCAATTCCCATAGCACCTTTGAGTCCACTGCCAAGGTGTTCCTAACCTTTTTTCAACTTCCATTTGACCATGATGTAGGGATTGAGATACTTACCAACTTTTGTCAGACCACTGCTACTCATATCACTAATCACAGTCATTAATGGCATATGAGACAGGGTTTGTGTAAGGCCGAGATTAATGATCGATTCCTTATGGTTGGTTTTTGAAGTCCTTACTTCCTCCCATTGTCAAAGATGTGGGCATGACCATGCCAAAGACTAAATAGGAATCCCTCCAAAAAACACAACAATATGATTTGATCTATGCCCAATCAAGGTACTTGTACACCATCATTCTTGATGCCCCTTTCTCTCGCTTAGGTGACTTGTCTGCACCGGGGGCATCCCATTTTACTGATGGTGTGAAAAGGTCTATTTCACATAATAATACACACTCTTACCCCCTTAGACCTAATGTATATGGTACCACATATGATGGAGTTAGTACCTCTTACCCCCCACTCCCTGTAAGGTGTCCCTCGATGCCTTATAGTTACTCCAATTCTCCACCAAATCCATTTTGTTCCATGTTTCAAGTGGGAGCTAACACCTCTTATTTAGGTCCCCCTGTGCACCAACACATGCATGATCATGCTTGTACTAGTTCCTCTTGTAGTGGGGCAACCTTGAATCCATATTATCCTCTTTCTACCCCCTCGAAAACAACTTCAGTTCCTCCAATCATGGCACTTGATCAGAAATGGATCCAAACCAATGAATGGGTGTAAGACTATGTAAGAGACAATTCAACAATTTATGAAGGTTATCTAAATTATGTAAAATACAATGTAAATGTAAAGATGAATGAGACAAAAAAGAGAAAAATAGAGAATTAAATGAAATAAGAAAAATGAATAGGAGAGAAGGCCAAGGAATGGGAAGTGAAGGATTTCTCTCATGAATTTCAGTCTCAATGGTTTTTGGCCAAGAGAGGAAGAGGCATAGAGAGTCATGATATCATTGTACCAAAAATTTGCTAAAATGAAGAAATTAAGCCCCATTTAAAGTTGGTTTTCTCAATTGGGTTTCTAAGGTAGAATTCTTATGTTCATTGATTGATTGTTGTGTTTGATGATGTTCTTCTACATTTAAATGGATACTTGTTTATTTTATGGTGTGAGAAATTATTCTCTGTGTGCAAATGAAGATACCCAATAACTCCTGAATTTCCATCGTTCAATTATCTTTGAAGTGTGAGATCGATGGTTGTTAAAATTTGTCTGTTGCAATTATTCAAGAAGTTGGTAAATCACTCTTGTCATGGTTATTGGATTTTTTCTCTTACCTGCAAGTCACCATAACTATCCTTGAGCTAAGAATCATCACTAGCTGAGCATATTCATCTCTCACAGGCCATATGTCCTTCCTTGGGCCGTACACATCACCAATTTTCCACCAGCTGTGTCGATTTCCTTTAACATGGAAAACTCAATTGTTTTCTGGTCGATTTCCTTTCACTCGAGTGAATTAATTCTTGATTGATGAGTTGGATTTCTCTTATATGATGTAAATTTTCTTGCTTGGGCTATAATTATATTCCCCGGGTCATTTTCTCTCACCCGCTGCACACATCCTATACATGTCAATTTCACTTGATTATTGGGTGTTTACATTAGTTGTTGGGCATTTCATTTGATTGCTGGGTGTTCCCACTAGTTTTTGGCCGTTGCATTTGATTACTCGACATTCCCATTAGTTACTGGTCATTTCATTTGGTTGTCGGGTGTTTTGATTAGTTTATGGTGCGATTTAAGTTGATGCTATGCCCAAAACTTTTGTTTTTCTTTGCAAGCAACTTGTTTTTCTTTGCACAAGAGAGCATGCCCCTCAAATCATAGTTTAAAAATTGTTTAGTTGGACATCTTTGGCCACTTCTCAACTACAGACTTGTCCTAAGTTCCAGTTTATGACATACATACATATGCATGTATGTATTCATGTTTTGCGCACACCAATTTATCAATTTGTTAGTGTGTTTCAATATGGGATGCCTATGGAAATGTGGAGGAGACATTCTACCTTGTGAAAGGTAAGGTGAGAACATATATGAAAGGATATCTAGATCAATATGTGAATTTTGGTGTAGGTTATTTTGTGGTCATTCCAAAGGGGATGAGTTGCACTTTGGAAGTCTTTGTGGTTGTTGAAAAGCATTACAAATTTGAGCTCTAATAATATATTAACCTATATTTTGATATTTGTCAAAACATACTTTATGTGGAGAGAAAGCCTGACAATACTTGTAATTTCTTTGAAGATTGATAGAGATGTAGCACTCGTCATTTCATGTTACCAAAATGTAAATACTAAGGTTTGGAAGTATTTGTCATGGGTTGCAAAACCATAGGTCAACTTTTCAGATTGTAAATGTACAATTTCACGTTTACCCCTCTAAGCCTTCTAAATAAAAAACAAACTTGGTTGTTTCATGGTAATCACACTAACAAGAAATCTATGGCTATGAGCCTTCAGAACAAAGGCTTTGGAATTAATTCATAAACCAAAGATTCAGAGTATTTTACAAGCCTTGTTGGTTATTGATCTCACTTATTTGTGGCTAGTGGTTGTGGTGTGCATGCTACAACCAAGATTCAAGGTATTGCAACTAGGAGAGGAATATAGATCATTGTACGTGGTAGAGGATATAGGCCTAGTGGCCTTTCTGTAAACATAGTTCCCTGTACAAGGCTGAGAGAACTATTAGAGACATATTTCCACACAATATATGTGTTGGTGAAGTGAGTGGGCTATAGGTCCCTCATTTATGGATAATATTGTATCAGAGAAGTTGTATCCTTACCCGTGACACAACTTCCAAACTTTGAAGAGAACATTACAAACCTTATCATGGGTAAAGAAAGTAGAGAAAATTTTGAAGACTTAAGGGCTAGCAACGCTTAGCTTTGAGAAGAGAATGAGGAGTAGGTCCAACTATTCAACTAGAGGATGGTAGATATGGAGAAGCACCTTGAGCCCTCTGCCAAACTGTTGCCATTGCTAAAGAATAATTTTGAAGAATGCTAAGACTCCCTGATTGACTCACGAAAGATTGGGACAAGCACATAGTCCAACTTGTACTCCTTGGTGAGAAGGTCATCCAGATGGATAGCTATCAAGTATATAGGCTCACTTAGATGATGACACAACTACAACAAGAGTTAGAAAATAAGGAGGATGCCTCATAAAAGCTCCAAGCAACTGTCGAAGAGCACAATAAATCAAGGCCATTTTCCATTTCCACTGTTGAAGCCAACACCATGACTGAGACCACTTTGGTAAGTTCACCTCCTGTAGAAATTTCTCAAGAGAAACTTGGTGAATTTGAAATCATACCAGAGGCATTGGTTCCAAATTACTAATCCAAATGGGCTATGATGTACAAGGGATAGGCAAGAGATGAAAATGTATCCTAAACCCCACTGTAGATACATTGTGGGTCAAGCATGAATGCCTAGGTTTTGATGGTAGAAGGGAAAATCCCATAATAATGAAGTCCAATTTTGTGAAGGAAAAATACATGATAGAGTTGGCCTACTCATCAGAAGAAAGAGAAGAAGAACATAAAGGTGGAAGCCCACTACCACCTCAGCCTTCTTGTGGCATATTGAATAAGGACAATGATGATAAGAGCTTGAAAACTCATCCTACAACATCACTGAGAAGAAGCAACCAACCAATTAGCCAAGTAAAGAAGAAGAAGAAGACCAAGAGGTCTTCATCAAACAAGACATCCCTTGTTTGTCACTGTTGCAAGAAGGATGTTTCCATTAGGAAAAGATTATCATAACTTCCTTTCCTTACCAGTATGTTGATCTTAATAGGGATGTTGTCATTAAGAATAGATTATCATAATGTTCCTTCCTTAACCCTAAGTCAATATTTGTAGATTTTAACCTTGTACAATATCTACTGCAAACATATATTCAGTAAAAGAATAGAAAAGATACAATGGAAAATACAAACATTACACAGAGAGTTTTCCCCTGGAAACCCAAATCGGGAAAACCAACATATTCTATATTCATTCATAGTGATACATTGTTTACAATACAATATACATATAGGAGCCAACGACATCCAAAACCCAAACCCAATGACTTGTATTAGTAAAAAACCCTAATTCCTTAACCGGAAATAGAAAACCATCGACAAAGAAACCATGCGCTGAAAAACCACCTAAAATATGTGACACGTTTTTCGAGGTAGAAAAATATGTGACACATTTTTCGAGGGAAAAAAAAATTACTCGTGCAAAGAATATAACACATACCCAACATTCTCCCACTTGTTATTTTCTTTGCATACAGGGGGTTACAGGGTTACATAGTCAACAATCCAGGGCAACAATGCCCATGGATCCTCCAAACCAAGATAACTTCTCAGTGCTAACAGATTTTGTTAAGGAATCTGCAACATTCTTCAAAGTGTCCGCCTTCATTAGAAATACTTTCTTTTCTTCAACCATGTCTCTCACAAAGTGATATTGAATATCAATATGCTTTGTCTTTGAATGATGAGCTGGGTTCTTCACCATAAAAATTGCACTCTCACTGTCACAATCTATCCTTATAGCTTGTTGTACCAACCCAATACCTGAACACAATATTTATAACCATACTACTTCCTTACTTGCATGAGTGGCTGCCATGCATTCAACTTCTGTAGTTGAAAGTGCCACTATAGCCTGTCTTTTGCTCATCCAACTTATTCCTCCTCCAAACAGGTTAAACACATAACCACTTGTAGATCTCCTATGATCTAGATCTCCAGCCTAGTCTGCATCCACAAAGCCATGTATATCCACCACTCTGTCCAATCCCAATCTTCCTTCGTAGCACAATCCATAGCTAACAGTGCCACACAAATACATGAAAACCCTTTTTTCTGTTGTCCAATGCTCCTTCCTTGGTTTTGACATATACCTACTCAAAACTCCCACTGCATGTGCAATGTACAGTCTAGTACAGACCATTGCATACAACAAACTGCCAAATGCACTCGCATATGGAACACGAGACATGTCCTCCTCCTCTTCATGTGTCTTGGGACACTGATCTGTAGATAACTTTACACGAACAGGAATAGGAACCTTGACCGATTTACATTCTTGCATATTAAACCTCTGCAATATTGTCTCGACATATTTTCTCTGATTTAACCAGAGTTTCCTCCTTTTCCGATCTCTTTTAATTTCCATGCCCAAAATGAAATTTGAAGCACCGAGATCCTTCATGTCAAATTTAGAGGACAA